>JAPEVG010000329.1:17473-38770 GCA_029747595.1 Trametes cubensis | reverse complement strand
CATGGGCCACATGGAGCCCTGCCGTGCCCAGTTGGCAACCTTGTCAAGCGTGGACAAGACATACTCTGCACGGTTTGAAGGAGTTTCCAGGCTCAGCTGGTTGGAGCCTTGCTTCGCAATTTGGGTGATAGGCTCGGAGGGGTTCGTGGAATAGGCAGGGATTTGGGACGGCTTGGCAGCAGGTTGTGATGAATGAATTTGGCGGTACGCTGTAGGGCAGACCAAGTACAACCGCGCAATTGAGACATAGGAGCATACGCTTGAAGCCAACTTGGGCACGCACCGACAACACCGACTTGCGGCCGCACAGCTGCTCGTCGACCAGCGTTCGCAACTAGATCATAGCTGGTCAAAATAACATTCCACAGATAGACCAGATTGAGCGAAACTCACGAGCTGCGTGGAAGACAGAGAGCGACATGGTGGTTGAGGGACGGAGAGGAGACGGTCCTCGCCGTCAGTGACGATGAGCGGATGTTGTTTGCTAAGCGCGCGCTCTGATTGGCCCGTCCGGCCCATCCGTGGCCCGCCGAGGAGGCCGCCATGGGCGTCTATCGAGCGCTCACTGGTTCGAATCCTCCGGTTGCAGTAGCTTTTGCGTGTATCCTCTGGAGTCAGGAGGCCGCAGCCTATATAGACCAGATCTTCGGGGACATGCAATGATGAACCGGCGCATACGAATTCATACTTGTACGACAATGATGTATTATAGTACAACAGCGCACAGAGCGATGTAATGATGAAGTCTAATACAACACATTATGCAGACAAATCCAAGAGGGGCAATGATAGGGTACGAGCGAATGGACAGGACAGGGCTAGTAGGTAATGCGAAGTGTGATGATTGACAGGGCAGGAACGTATGCAAATGGGTTGTAGAATGCGATGTAGTATGACGTGAGACGATCGGTATAAGGTTAATGCGAGGGTATCTACTGTATGCGAAGGGATGAGTCGAAACCAACGACGAGGAATGAAACATTTTATGTGGTGTGACCGAAGCGCGTACAACATGAATGCTGGCTTGAAGAGCCGTCCGTTGTCCATTCGCCCTCATTACAGGGGAGGCACGAAACGAGGGTCCGTGGGGATCATGAAGCGATTGACAAGGGCAGGGCAGAGATGGCAACACGACGTCGGTCGCTTTAGTCGCGACCACAGTACTCCAGCGCACCGTCCAGCCAGGGGTGATTTCGCACCTCGTGGATGTCAGCACGCAAAAGGGGGTCTTTCTCAAGGCAGCGTGCCATGAGAGCGATAGCCGAGCGGCTCAGACGACCAGATTTGGGCTCGCGGATGACAACACGCCCGTCCTTTGCGTCTTGCTCTGTTGGGAAGGGCGAGTGACCGGTGAGGAGGTAGGACAGGAGAACGCCGAGCGTCCATATCTCGGCAGGAGGCGCTTGGTAGGGCTTCTTCAGGAGGATTTCGGACGACGCATAAGCGGTGGTGCCGAAGAAAAGGGTGTAGAAAGGTCTCGGTGAGTTAGGGTCTGCGACGACAGCGCTCCCAAAGTCGATTAATTTGACCTATGTCATGTCTCTGTGAGCACGAGTGATCCACATCATTTTCTGTGAGACAAGACAGACGCACCCTCAAGTCAGCGTCAATGACGAGGTTCTCGTCCTTGATGTCGCAGTGCGTAATTCCCTGGCTATCGAGATAGTGCACGGCCTCCACGACCTGCGCGAAGATATATCGAGCTTGATTCTCTGTGAGCCGTTTGTGCTTGCTCTGCTCGATGCATTCGAAAAGGTCGTGGGAGGCTCGTCGGGTAAACCCAGGAGTTCCCTCAAGCGGAGCCTTGAGGAGATCGTCGTCGAGACTGTCATGAACGCTCGAGATGTGCTCGTTCGAAATGTCCGCGAGCTTTCCGTGGGAAGGCGCCAAGAGCGGGTCTCCGTTGACTGATGCGCTCGGGGGCGTAGACGGGACGAAGTCAAGCGTCGAGTCTATCGAATGTGAAGGGGACAACATCGGCGTCGTCAACGGCGTCGGCACAGTAAGCTTAACGTTGGGAGAAGTCGATTGTGCCTTCTTCTGCTTCTTCGAAACCCATGGTGTGCCATGCAGCTCCTGCACCTATCGCGGAGCAATCAGCATACCGTAAATAGCAAGTCGCGCATCACCCTTACCAAGTAGAAGTATACATCGTCTTCGAACAGGTCGAGGCACCTCACGATGTTCTCGTGGTTCACGAGGCTGAGCAGCATGACCTCTGTGGGGACGCGCCCGAACATCTCGTCCTCCCACCACGCGTGTTCTGGGACCTTGTCCTTGATAATGAACTTCACGGCGACCTCGTGTCCGTCCGTGCGGTGCCGCGCGGTCATCACGAAGCCGTATCCGCCTGCGCCCAGCTCGTCCTCAAGACGATAGTTCCGGACAAAGAACGGGTTGAGCGTATGTTCAGGATGGAAACGCGGGGAGTAGAGGCGCCCCTTGCAGAGCAGCGAATCCTCGCATATAGTCGGTGAAGCCAAGGAGGAGTCATGCTCCGGGGACAGTAGAAGTGATGGGTGATCGTCCATGTCGTCACAGCCGATGTTTGATAACGTAAGTGAGGGAAGAGAAGGCAGCTTGCTCCCTGACGGAGAAGCGTCGGCGTAGAGGAAGGGAGACGCGGAGGAAACGGGGGAACCGTGTTGGAATGTTTGGCGCGTCGGGGTAAAGGGTGAGGCGGTTGGGTCGAGGGTGCGCGAAGAGAACGTCGGCGAGGGAAGATTACTACTTTGGCGGGATTCATTCGCCACAGCGAGATGGCAAGATGGGGAGGAGAGCACCGGAAAGAGCGGGTCCTGGGAGTGCTCCGGCAGAGATGAGGGAGCGTGATGAGGGAGGCCGCGATATGCGGGAGACCGTATAGCTGGTACATCTGTTTTCTCAGAGTCGATATACGGTTCAGACGAGTGAGTCGACCCGATGGAATGGTAGACGTCCTGCGAGTAATGGTGCTGGTCGTATACGTCGCAGGAATGGAGGCGGTGGTCGTGGTGCTCCGTGAGGGGTGTGTTCAGGCTATCGCCATCGTCCGAGGACGCATCTCCGGCATCCATCGGGGGAGAAAACGCGTCAAAGGGAGGGATATGGCCGTGAGGGAGGTGAGATGGGGAGCCGCCAGAGATGGAACGCATCGTTGGATAGGGCGGCGGGTAGACGCGCTGAGGGGGAGAAGAAGGCAGGAAGGGTGGCACAGAGCGCGGAGGGATGGTGGGGGACAAGAAGAGAAGTGAACATGTCCGGGCGGTATTTATTCTACTCGAACCAACGGGAACGGACGAATGGGCATCCGAACTGGGAAGAGCGAGCTAAGAGTGCAGAACCAGCTTCGGCCAAAGAAAGAGCCACACTCGATCACCCTCGTTCGAAATCTCATCCTCTCTCCACGCGCCTTTCATCTGTGCCGTACCTTATCAGTAAAACCCCCCGAACATCTCCATATTTCATATAAGAACGTACTCACGCAGCCACGCTACCCACCGACGGTGGGCCGCTGTACCCAGTAGTGCAACGTCGACGTTCCAGCTGTCGATCACCTAGATACTCCCCGACAGAGCTCACCCTCACATGATAGCCGTGGTCATCTCTGCAAGGAGACCTGTTTGGGCGTGTGCATGATGGACACCACGTCGCTCGCGTGTCCATGCATACGCTGCAGGAGCTTGAGAGTTGAAAGTCAGACACAAGGCCAGATCCTAGCAGAGAACCCATGAGAGCCAACCCATACGCGTCGCAAACGCGTGCGTTCCCGTGTCTGCTGATCGCCCGATCCAGTCTCGGTAAATTACATTACGTCAGAAAAGGCAACATTGCATTATTTAATTTTATTGGCGCGGTGGCACTGCATTCCTCCCCAGACTTGCATCCCGCCGGCCCTCCTTAGGCCAATGAGCCTCGCATAGGGCGTTTGGTCCGGGGCTAGCTTCACTTGGGCTCCTCCGAGAGGGCCCACATGTAATATACGCCTTTGGGCCAAGGTCAGACGTCGCACAACAACGCACTCTGCACAATGACGCCATGAGCTCACCCAAGCTACGGTATGGCCGCCAACATTCTGTCAGCTCTTCCATCTCCTTCGGTGTAAGTAGCGCGCCCCTGCGATTCATCTCTATGAGAAAAGGCGACGCATATACGTCATTCACGACGAACACTCACTTGATCCTCTTCCCGCTGAGCCTACTCTTCATTTGCGCCACGGTAAGGCCCTCCGGCAATGGCGGGGGCTGGTAGTCTGCACCGTCGACAGTTGGCGCCGCAGTCATGTTCAACGTCTTATTGATGGAAGGCGTAAACGGCTCTGGCAACGCCATTGCCGGGCCTTCCGGGACGACAGTTCCCGCAGCCTTCGTTTTGCCCTTCCCAGCCGATTCATCAATCTCTAGAAGAGAATCGGGCGCTGGTGGGATGGAAGAGGCATCGGGAGTAGCGGCCCTTAGCATGGTGGCTTCATCCCCGTTACTCTTCGACGGTGTTGCGGCGATAGGTTTGTCCTCAGACGGGCATTCTAGCTTGTCCTTGCGTAGAGACACGGGATGGGAAGGCGCATGGAGGGAAATGAACCAGCGCAACAACCCACGCTGCACCCCGAGGTCACCTGTAGGATATAGCGTCAGTTATCTATCCGACCACACTGTGCTGGAGGCAATACATGCCTACTGGCAAGATGTCCGGCCGCCTCAGAGAGAAGATTGCGAACATGTCAACTGGAAGATTGTTGAGATAGAACCGTGCGCCTGTTGTTCTAATACGTACCGGTCCACTAGAGTGACAATAGAAGGTCATTGAGACACCGGTGCGGCTTGATACAGTGCTGAACTCACCCTTCCGATTCCGCGAACTTCGGTGAGCATAGAATGCAGCCCCTCGTCATCGGCTTCGAGCAGTTTTCTCGTGGACAGCCGTCCATCCGCAAACCTTGCTGCGAGATCGAGCACTGCTCAACACATCTCCGATCAATCTCAATCTGCATGAGTACAAGAGGAGATTAACTGACCATATTCAGCCTTACGAGCACTCAGGCCGGCGGTACGCAGAGTTGCGACGTCTTTGGTGATTACCTGATGGGCGGACGGGAAGAAGTTTGACCTTCCAAACACATGTCGATCAGCGGCGGGAGAGCGTTCGGTCTATAGTGCACCTACTTGGAATCGGCCAGGTTCTCGGGAATGGACGGGTCAAACAGGCGCACGAACTTGTGCGTTATGGAGGCGGCGGCTTTCCAGGAGATCTGCTGCCCTCTGAGCCCGAATGTCAGTAAGCCTGTCCGATACTAATACTTGCAACAGCGCGGGGCATCCACCATCGCATTGACCTGAAGAAGCACGGTATACGATGTGATGTTCTCATGCTTCCATGCCGATGTGCCGCCGTGTGTCCGCACGACGACACATAAGCACCGCATATAACCTAATCTTTGACATGATGAAGAAACCCTTACAATATGGAGTGCGCGAGCGTCCTGGAGAAGGCCAGGGTCGTCAGCGGCAGAACAAGCCAAACTGCGCAAACATCTCATTTGCGCACCGGAAGGGGTCGACCCGCTCGAGATGCTCAAACGGCCTGCACTTGACGCGTCGGAAAACCTCTTCAAAGCGTGGATCAACGCGGATGAGGTGGCTCTTCGCCTCTTCGAACGAGAAGGTGAGCACCGCCGGGACTAGCTCCTCTTCCTCCGGGTTAGGTATAGGAGTCGGCACGGCCGTCGTACTGGAAGCTGCAACAGCAGATGAGCCGGCGTTTGTGGACGTGGCGGCCTTTGCGGTCTTCTGTGCAGTCCGAGGCTTCTTCTGAGCCGTTTCAGCGGACGAGCTGGCTGCTTTCCTCTTCTTCGCAGTGGCCGGGGCCTTTGCTTTCTCCGTGTCCGTGGCGTCGGCTACATTCCCTGCATTTGCTGCTGCTGTGGACGTACTGCGCGTCGCAGAGCGTGTAACAGCCATGATAGCGATAGTCCCGGCGAAACCGCCCGGTGTTCTCTGTGCCGCTCTAAGCGGGGCAATAAATGCTGGGGCTTGTCTGTAGGACGCTAACGCGAGCCTGGACGTCCGCGTCAGACACCAAGAAGCAATACGTGTAAGAGGGAAGTGCATGTACTGACGTTCCCAAGCCCCCGTTGCTGGCTTATGAAGCAATCCGGGTACAGCCACGCAGCGTACGCGCCATTCAGTCCCTGAAGCCGCACTAGTCGCGAAGGAGGGTCGGTGAGTCGGGCGCGGAGCCGCACCTGGCACACTCCCTTTCGGGAACACGCAGCACCAAGTTGGCCCGGCTAGCGCGCAACGGGCGCTCGCGCGACGATGGCGCAGCGCCAAGGCGCGCGGTGGCGCGTAATTACGCGTTACGCGTATGATCACGTGCATACGCGCGCCCATGCGCCACCGCGGTCCGCCTGTGCCTGGCCCTTCAGCGGGGCCCCATAAAGACCAAGTCCGCGTCCGGAGCTGTCCTCTTCCCACCTCCTCCCGCTCTTCTCCCTGCTCGCTCTGCATCGCATCTTTGTAAATACCCCGCGCTCGCATCTGTTCCGTATACCTCGCGCTCTCGCCCGCACACTCACGAAAGGTTTCACCACGACGTCCCAAGAAGCATCCAATATGTCCGGAAGTGCGTATTGCGTCTTCCCGATGTGGCGTCATGCGCAATTGGGGTGGTGCTCACAATGTATCGCGCAGAGTATATCGTCGTCTTCAAGGACCACGTCTCTCAATCTGAGATCGACAAGTATATCAACGAAGTCAACGCAAACGGTGCGTGTCGTGTGTTTCGCATCCGCAGTCCTCGGCGCACCAAGCTCATATTACTCCGCCTTTCCCTCCGCAGGCGGAAACGTCGGCCAGCGCTACGACAGCGTCCTGAAGGTAAGCCAGCCCATCGCGCAGCGGTCTCGCGCGAGAGCGCAGCATGCTCACGAAGCCGTTATTATTACCCAGGGCTTCTCCGCTCAGATCCCGGAGTCGTACCTCCAGCGCCTCCAAGCCTTCCAGGGCAGCGTAATCGATTACATCGGTAGGCAGTCCCTCTTTTCTTTCGCCTGGCGCCACCCGTGCTTCGACGCTGTTCCCCGCACCCATCTTCGGGGGGCCCTTGATCTCCGCTGAGGGCGAATATGGGGGTGCGTATGCGGATCGGCTCGCGGGTACGTCGAGCCCATGTACACCGGTACCTGTATCTGTACCTGTGCGGCGTTCTAGAYGTGGTGGCGTGCCAAACTGTTCGCATTCGAACTTCCTGAGCGCTGACCGCCCATGCCTCGTTGTCCCTTGTAGAACCCGACAGCATCGTCACGACCCAGTGATCGAGCGCTGGRGGCCTCCTGATGGATTGCGCATTACACCCCACCCCTCTTTTYCCTCCTCGRACTCCGGATCCCTCTAGAACACAACAAGCGCGCCATCGAGACGAACATCACACCCTGCTCTTCCGACGTATGGACGAAACGAACGAGCATGCTTACGACGAACGGCCTTCCTCTCACCTTGTATGTTTCCTGTCTGACCCCTCGCGCGGAGTGTGTACGAGCATCGTGGATCGGGAATCGGGATCGCTTGTATGATGGATATGTTGTTGTGTCATTAGAGCGCCGCCGCTGCTGTATATCATTCGTGTTCAGGGCCAGGGCCGATATGGATGGTTCGCGGAAGGAACGTGGATCGGGAAAAGCTGTATGTTTGTACTTACTCTCCGCATATCTCCGGGTGATATGTGTATACGGGATTTTGCACCTCATCGACATTCATGGTCCCTGTAAAGCACGCTGCACGCTTAGGCCTGTGCAACGTGCACGCACAACCCTGCACAACCATTCTGATGTGCAACAGCCAGCGCTCCGATGTAGGACCGTGTACACATCGATCATACGATACTGTACCATAGAGTCGGAAGCACACGCCGGTGTCTTCGAGGGGTCCAACACATGTATCATTACGTGCCACGATAGAACAACAGCCTACAGATCGATCCGTGCATCCGTACAATGGTTCGAAAGCGAAAAGTCCTAGGCCTGGGATGAAGAAGTATGTCGGTGGGGGGTATCCTGACGAGAGGTATGCGGAACGAATACGAATCCAGAGAGAGAAGGCCAAGCTAGAGTGGAGTTAAGAGGATCCCGAGGAAGGGGTCGTTGAGGGGTCGTGACGTGATCGTGATAGGAAACACATAATGAGACGACATAACGATAACAGAGAAGGAAGAGAGGGAGAGAAAGAGAAGGGATAGGAGTGAATGAAGGAAGACACTGGAGGAGTACGTATACAGGGAAGAAAGAACGAGAACGAGAACGAGAACAACCCATCGGACGCCTTGTCCATCGTCATTACCACGCCTACCGCGTCATTCACTCCCGGCTCCCTCGCTACGCATGGTGCATATGCTCTACGCACCCTCACGCGGACACCGCGATAGCAGTGGGAGCCTTCCCGGCCCCCTCGCCTGCCGCCGCAACCGCGACTGCAGACTTGATCGCCCCCTCAGCAGCAGCCTTGCCCAGCGTGTCCGACGCAGGGGGCGTWGGGGGYGTCACCGTCACCCCAGGCACCCCATTGTCCGGGTCGCCCTGCACGCTCTGCAGCCGCGCGGCCGGATCYCCAGGGGGCGCGACGAAGACCGGAGCATGGTTCGGGTCTGGCAGCGGGGGCGTCAGGAGCGTCGGGTTGGGNCACCGCCGCAGAGGGATCAGCGGACGGCGGCGCTGGCGTGGCGCCATTCGGGGTACTCTTGCTGGCATCCGTGTTGCCGGCTGCACCTTGGTCGTCGGTCGTGGATGGGGAARCGGGWGGYTGCGGGAAGTCCCATGCTCGCGGAACTAGAGCGGCGGGCATAATCCATGTCGCGGCGCACACRACRCCYTGACCCTGGTCCGCCTGYTGGATCGAGTTCCATTCGGCGTCGATGTACTGCGAGATGTAGCGCACGAACGGCATGATCTCGCGCACGCCGCCRCTCGCGACGGAGAGCGCCGTCATRAAGTTGATYACCGTGTGCGCGACCGAGGGTACATTCTRCAGGTTGATATATGCGTGAGCTCARTGTGAGAACAGTGRATCAAGRATAAGCGTACGCTGAGRTACTGRACAGAYGGYTCRGGCATCGCGATCTCCAATCCCCACCAATCTGTCAGAATCCCRTGTYAGCAATYTGYRWTGTYTCTGGNAGMCNTGCRTATACTCACATGTAATTACCGACATTCGGTCCGTCGGCGGATACACGTTCGCGTGYGAAGGSAGGATGGCCTTGCCTGTGGCATACCCCARSGCCATGAGCTGCGGCGTGATTTGCTCGACCCCGTCAACGATTGCATCTGCGCTAGGAATCGCTCCGCTAAGCAATCCGGGGCCATTGGCGGCGTGCCCAAGTCCCAGATCCGGCGTGGTGATCAGGCTCACGAGGTCGAGACCGTCGAGCACTTCCCTCAGCTTCTCGAGAGACGTCGCGGTGACGCTTGCAATCTCACCCGCAGCACTTGACACCGCGGAAAGGTCCAGACTGCGTGCCTTCGCCTTGGGAGATGCCGTTGACGAAGAAGGAGCAGGAGCAGCGGCCTCCAGTTTGTCCAGCTTCGAAAAGCGCTTCTCGTGCGCTTCKGCGTCGGTATATGGTAGACAGACCGCATGGATRGGTCCTCGAGGAAGAGTCTTCACCGTCTCTCCGGTGCGCGTCTTGCCCACTACGACCGGGGTATCTGAGGTGGGAAGTTSCCGWAGTTGTGCAATGACTTTCTGYGCCGCTTTGGGCTCGAGCAGCTGTGCCTTCACCTTCTGCACCCTCTGTAGTGACGTCGGGGCAGACGCTGAGACTTTGGCGCTCTTGGGCGGGGCAGCGGTTGGATTGGCGAAGGGACCGACGATCAGTTCGCGCACAACGAGAGCGGACTCGTGCGCGCGCTTCTCGGAGCGGGTGCGCAAGATCTGTCGTTGAACATACTCCTGCCGAGCGGTCTCCTCTTTGGCAGCCTCTTCCAACGGGGGAGGTAGAGAAGCCTTGCGATCCTGCACGCCTCGGGGGTTGACGAGCGAACGCCAAGARAAACGCTTYTGRGAGCGAGGCGYTGGCTCCTGAGCAGGTGYAGGCATGTCATCCGCAGAWGCGTCCTGAGTTGTACTAGGRGTRGAGGCAGGTGGAGAGCTATCGGAGGAAGATGCACCAGACAACTCAGGAGCAGCGTCRCGGTGCGYGTCGTCTGCAACAGAAGGACCGGTTGATGCCACCTTCACYTGTGGTTGAGWCGCTYCCTGCACTGGCTCCTTCCTAGAYGTTGARCGMGAGAGAAGTCCGAACATATCTGYGTGCGAGCAGTTGCKTTCTCTGAARGAATGTAGGGGYAGRCGCRAGAGTYTGGAAGGGAGTGGATCCTGTACGCTACTTGCACGATGGGTTAAGTAGAGTTGYAGATGTGCCGCGAGCCAGCRACCCCGGAGCAAGCCAGAAAGAGGTTATAAAGGCAACACACGAGAGGAGATGAGGAGAGCGAGGAMGGGAGGCGATAAGGGAGACAGTTCTCCTGACAGAATCACGGAGCGTCGCCAAAGAGCAGCTGCTCAGTGCACTCTCCCGCGAYCTCACAGAACAGGGCACACTAGACGCCCGCTCTGTCGCGATCACGTGTTATGACACCATCTCCGTCGTGGCGTCGTGCGTTGTGYTCGCTCTCTACGCSCACCGCAGCATACGGRCCACGGCCAACGAGAMCTTGTGACTGGCCRACACCTCGAGCTCACACTCAAGACTTAGATCAGCACACTGTCTGCAATGTACTTGTGGCATCCCAACAAAGACGGTGAAAGCTCCAGGCTCCYAACCGGTGCGTACATATTAGGGAAGCTCAATACTCAGGCCAYAAGTCGGGTAAAGTCACCGCCGTCATAAMAYATGGYTGCACAGCGGCCAGGTGARGAGATAGATGTCCACGGGCAAGARGCGTTGTGGGTCGTCGACCTATGTCTGGCGCTTTTTCACGTCAGGCACCCAATCCACCGTACGTCCTCCGTGGCTCGTAACCTTTGCTGGCCTCTTCTTCCGAGGTATCCGCGCACCATCGTCCGTAGGCCGCTCGATGGTGCCAAGGAGACCTAGGTCGTCTCCTTCCCTTGGCGGACGGGGGTAGTATCGCGTCCTGCTTCTCCGCTCGCGCTCAGGTGACGCCGCGACGGGTTGCATCGTCTGTGGGAGCGTACTCTTGTGGACGGGGACCGGAGGAAGGCTGGACGCGTGTTGCCCGGAGGCCTCTCCTTCTTTCTTTGCAGGGCTCGTGCCAGGTACTGGACTCCGCCACGACATGAACGGGTGGATCTCTGTAGGAATGCTAGTCAAGCGACATGTTCTGTTGAGGATGGCGCACCGTGACGTACCTGTGAATGGCTGCTTCTCCTCATCCGATAGCTGGGTGTACCTGCCCCGCTTCCGTATATACAGGCAAAAGAGCGCGATCAGGAGCAGCCCTCCCCCGATGCCTCCGAATACTCCAGCCAGGATCACTCCTACGCTCGGATGTGTGCCGTTGGAACGTTTCAGATATCCTGCCGTGGTCCCATTGTAGCAGGGTTCAGACGCCTGTGCGTAGGCAGCGAATGTAGCCAAGGATACGCCAGGCAATACAGCTAGTGAGTGGAACACTATCAATCTCACAAGAAAGTACACTGACAAGATAAAACGCACCAGTCGATATTGCCGAAGACGATGGCATATCCATGGTGAGCTTGTCCTGCAACCAGAGATTAGCTCAATGCAGTCACTCGCACAAATTCCTTACCTCGCACACTGCGGGTACTGATACTCTTAGACGACAGGGATCAAATTGCGCGCTGGAACTTTTCAATGAATATATACATAGGAGTAGGTCTTACCGCCCTACCTGCACGTTCCCTAGAGGCGAACAAATGAGGCTCCATGGGCGGGATCACGACATCCCGACTCGTCGTACGTACCACTGCATGCACATATTGGGCTGCTCGCGAGCTTCGCTGAATGGTATGCATTCCACAAGATAGAGCAACCTGGCACCTGTCAGTATGACCGTTGCGCTGTCTAGGTGCGGACGATCGACTTCGCTCAAGGTCTCGTCCTACTGTGTGAATCAATGGGGCAATGACACAAATTCCAATGATCACTGATGAACAGCAGGTACGCACGACTTGTAGACCGCACAGCTTCGTTGTTGCTTCGGGAGCGAAGCCAATGCAACGCACAGGACGCGTTCCCGAGCATCAAACACGCGCCACTGTCATCGCTACGGTCACCATGCTCTTACCATGCCTACAGGAATCGTCCCGGGGATACGCACAGGCCTCGACCCTCGCGATGCTATACTGCGCATGCTAAATCCTGTGCAAGTCCATAGTCTACAGAAGTCCGAATCTAACCAGCTGCAGAGGCAGTCCATTAGCGCACACGCACAAAGTACCAGCGTGTCACTCACTCCTAGAGATATATGAGATATATGAAACCACTGCAACCTCCAGTGTCGCATTGTACACCCCCGCAACGAGTCAACCCGAAACCTCGCAGCCCAGCCAACATCCGTACCCACCCTCGATCCGCTCGGTCCACTGCCGCGCGACAAGCTCCTCCCAATGCCGGTGTTTCGCGCGGTCACTCCTCACCGAGCGCACGCGCACGGTCTCCGTCCCCTCGCACGCCTCGCTGATCGAGTTCACCGCGTCCATAAGCGCGACATACTCCATGTACGGGTTCCCGCACGCCGCGCCCGCGGGCGGCAGCACCGAATGCACCACGACGTTCCGTAACGCGGGCAGCGCCGCGTGCACGTCCGGGTCCGTGCCCGGCGGCCGCTGCACGAGGCGAGGCGGGGACGCGGTCCCGAGGAACGCGAACTCGGGGAACGGCATCCCGAGCGCGGCGCGGAGGAACTCGGGGATGCACGCCTCGTGCGTGTACGTCGCGTTGGAGATGCGGAGGTGCGTGAGCGCGGGCGCGAGGCGCGGCAGGTGCGCGAGCGCGTCGCGCAGGCGGAAGTCGCGGTGGCGGCCACAGACGACGTGCAGTCGCTCGAGCGCGGGGAAGCGCGCGCATAGCACTGGCTGGCCAGGGCACGGTGTCGCGACGGCGCATATGGGCGCTTCCAATGCGCCGGGCGAGTCCGAGCCGTTTTCGTGTTCGTCGATGCGGCCAKCGACGATATCAGCGTCCTCGGGAGATTCAGATCCATGCGGTCGAAGATGTGACGCGCGGGATCGGCCATCCACCTGGAAGCCGTCCTCGCCGTTGAGCATCACCGAGATACCCACCAGGAGGGTGAGCTCTCGAAGCCGAGGGAGGACGTTTCGGATTGGCGGTAACGTAAACCCGTCGGATTGCAACAGCGCGAGCGTCYGCAAGTGAGGCGCGACRAGCTCAAACAGGTCGGGGAGGAGTTGGCTAAACTTGTCGTCCCAGGCCGCTTTCTCCTCTTCGCGCAGTCGTCGGGAGGTGACCCACTGGTCGACGTCGTTGGCGTCTGTGCCCGGTGAACTGGCCGGACTGGACTCTGGCGTGTCCATGGAAGCGTTTGAGAAAGACAGCAAAAGGTGGTGTACTCTCAGTTTGGATCCCGCATGCCGTTCCTCGTAGTGTCGCGCGTAATCCAGGAAGAGCTCGATCTGGTGGAGTGAGCGAAAGGACAGAGAGCGAAAGCGTATCGGGAGCGAAGCATTGTAGAAGAATCTGCACACGAGCATCAATGACGTGCCTGTGAACCCCCCGTCGGTGCACGCATGCGTGAACACCTCACGCCAGATCTCCATRGGCAGACGGTTCATAGCGAATTGGATGACGGAGGAGGATGTCGAGGGTAGCGAGCCATGCGTCTTMGCTGTCCTAGCCGGTCTTATACTTTTGAATGTGCGAAGACAGGGGATGAACGGATGAGGTACCGCCTCGACATGGTGACATATGAATCACCACTGATCAGCGGCTTCCGTTCTTCCAGCGTACCAACGCCGACCTCCGAATCGTCGTGTACTCGCCGCCGGATAGGACGCTTGCTT
The DNA here is from genome assembly GCA_029747595.1 of Trametes cubensis. Classification (NCBI taxonomy): domain Eukaryota; kingdom Fungi; phylum Basidiomycota; class Agaricomycetes; order Polyporales; family Polyporaceae; genus Trametes; species Trametes cubensis. The sequence goes on along the minus strand of JAPEVG010000329.1, from coordinate 24,797 downwards.
ACTGTGGACAACACCGCCACTACGGATGCTGAGACCGACACATTTGTTATTGCCAAGCAGATCGTGGACGAAATCTCCTGCGTGTCCCAATATAGCGTTGCGACACTGCGCCTCGGGCACGCTGAGATACTGGACACAGAAGCTAATGAAACCGTCTTTGATTGATAGCAACAGCTGCATAGTAGAGAGGGGAACATGAGGCCGTACCGTAACCGATCGCTCACTGGTTCTACAATTGGAGATCGACCCGAACGGGGATGCGCAAGAAGATTCTTCCCTTCTCATCTGGCGGGGGCAGCTTTCCAGCGCGGATGTTGACTTGCARGGAGGGATGGAGAAGACGAGGTGCKCCTAGAACGGCATCCCGCTCCTTACGGAACTGTATGAACTCGGCGGGAGTCGTGCCAGCTTTGACATGCTTGTTCCTTGCCCGTTGATCTGCAACTGTAGCAAAGCACGTCTGATCGCGATTCTGCGGGTAGTCGTGCCCGACGTAGAGTCGATAGTCCTCCGGCAAAGAGAGAAGGCGTTGCATCGACTGTCACATAGGAGCTTCCCTTCAGAACTTGAAACTGACAATCTCGGGGACAGTGACTTACCTCATACAGTTTCTCGGCGTCACCACCCGGGAAATCGGCACGAGCAGAGCCTACGTCAGGCTGTCGCCGAGTGAGCACACCCCGCACAACACCCGGACGAATGATCAACGTACATTGAAGATCGAGTCCCCRGTGAACACAGCTTTGCCAATGACATAGCCGACATGGTCAGGGGTGTGACCAGGAAGGTGCATCACATGGCAYGACAGGGATCCCAGRTTGAACTCTTCGTTGTCCTTGAAGTAGACGTCGAACGTRTTCTCCAACARTTTCGTGTCCAGTCCRTAGATGGGCGCAAATGTRGTCTGCACTCGCATGATGCGTTGTCCAATACAGACAGGAATGTCTCCGTCTAGCTGCTGTTTGAGGTATTGCGCTGCTGTGAGGTGATCGGCATGTGCATGYGTCTCACTGAACAAAGCAGGAGATTTGAGYMWCAGCRTGGAATTTACTATGACGATACTCACAGAATGTGCGTGACGCGCAGCTCATTGTGCTCTACGAAGGATACGAGGCCATCCGCAGTCTCCGTCGAGATTGTACCAGAGTTTGGCTCGTAGTCAAGAACCGGGTCGATGATGACGGCATTGTTYGTCTTGGGATCCACGACAACGTATTGCCAGGTCGAAGTAGCCTTTTCGAAGAASGTGAAGACRGTCGGAGTGGTGTCTGGGTCAGGACTCTCATGACGTCTCCAGGGTTCAGCAGGGGGGATCCTGTTCGCGCTAGCGCGAGACATGAACGTGCCGTCGGCCGACGAGTCGTGTTCAGCAGAAGCAATGCTATAGGATCTCATRGCTGGCCGAGTGAAWTGRAGTTCTCCTGCCRCGGAAGCCGGGTGTTGGGTGACTGTAGGGGCGATGAGACGCGAATGCACTGAACGACAGCTGGAGCGAGCGACAGAAGAGATACGCGCGATGGGACGAAGAGTAGAGGCTCTGAGCATGAGGGGCAAGTTTCGCAGCTATGCAGATCCCAGAACAGGTCCGTATATAAGATGAGGGGGCTGGTTCGAGGCAATCCGAATTGAGGAGCACGACGAGAGGCCCATGGATTCATCCTGCGTCACGAGCGACYCGAATTCCGAATAGGCGGCATAGGGGGCCAGTTCCGCTGACAGRWGTTAGGGCCGCGCCAGATCACAGAGAGTTCAGGAACACGTATGTCCAGCTCGCCAGCATCGTTCCAGGCRGTCTGAGAGAATGATTGTACGTCGATGAAGGGCATGCGAGCGAAAGYARAGCARGGAGRACGAGTGCTTAGACGCYRACAATATGCATCYCCTGTACCGACACAGCCACTCGAASAGCGAACCAGCNNTNGCRACTCCGAAATATTCGGAATTCTAGCTTTGTGCCGGAGGTTGCARGCGGCAGRACGCGTTCAACCAGACTTGGCGGCAACATGACTATGGTCAACGTGACTGCGCTTTCTAAGCGCATGACAAAGTGCCAGTAATGGTGATCGTGAGACGACRRGKTGRCYATCATKATCAACGCCTGGCCATGCTCAATTCCGAATCANTNTGAATACATCATAMGTTCTGCTTTTAWTGCRAACRCTCCCGMTRGCAARGYCTCAWCCTCTCGCCTTGAGTGCTGCRAAGTGCTGYGACTCGATAGGATACACCGGGTCGTCAGGGTAGATCTARTACARYRAACGTCAGTACAAYGSGNGCNCCYANCTCTGARWYTAWGCTCACCGCATAGCCRTCRTCAGGAGTACTGCCGGTGGAGAAGTGCGAGCCAGCTTGCCTAGAGACGGTCTCAGACTTCGCTCMAATCCTACGCGATAAGGTATGACATACCAGATGAGGTCTCCGGCGAGGCCAGAGGTGATGACCGTGYTGTACCATGCCGTGTACGTGGAGGCCTGGCTATCGGTCACTCCGAATTCCTCCAGGATCACCGGCTTGTTCGCAGCYTTCTGGGAAGTGGCGTGGTCCGTGATCCACTGCGAGCCCCAGCCGGTCGGGTCGGACGTCTGTCCCCAGCTGATCTGTGGTGGTAGTCAGGAAATCTAMMGGTAAGCCAGAACGCAGAGACGTGAGACGCACGGGGTARAGCTGCNGMGAATGGTACGATTAGTTCAWKTGCTCTCGTGCTTATTRAYATGATTRGCTCACATGCGCGGTRCCAAAGTCGATRGTGCTAATGTTGAGGTTGGCATTGAAGTCGATGCCTTCTGAACCCCTGCGNCNCGNCNGTGACAAGTTGAGCAAAGATAGACRAMGCGGAGTNANAYATATAYCTATGTACTCACTGGTACGGGTAGCTCGGGTTGCCGGGATCGTTGAAGAAGCCCTCGTCGCCGATAGCAACAAGGTGGTTGGAGTCTATCGACTTGATGTAAGCCGAGATGTCGCTSGCCCAGTTGGTGATTGTCTGYGTCGTGCAYGTTCCAGTGCTCGTCCTAAAACCMTTTRTGTCAGTRATCTCCTGKTATTCTGAAKATSTMGAACRTACCCGGTACTGCCTCTGCACCTCGGCTCGTTTGCAAGCTCCCATCCCAAGATGGTMGGCTCATTCACGTAACGTCCGACAAACGTCTTGATGTACGACTTATACGCAGCCTATGAAACACGTCGTYAAAYGTCACGTTGTTACTTGAKATGCTGTACCGGTGACTCACAATGACATTCGCGTTGGTGTAGAATAGGTCATGGTTGGGAGACCCGGCAATCTGCTGGACATAGACRTCCATACCACCGTAGTCACTCCAGTTGTTCGTGCTGCGCTCCTATCAGCAATCATCGCGTTCTGACAAATACACTGAATACCCACAGAGCTACGATCAGGCGGATACCATTTGCCTTTGCCGCAGCAATTACATTATCTACACATCAAGTTTCAAGACATGGCTGCAAGGCGGTATGAATGCGCAGGCCACTCACCGAAGTTCTGCAACCCAGTCGCGCCGGTGTTCACCGTCGCCTGGCCATTCTGCCAAAGCTGATAATAGATCCCGTTMGCCGTCGTCACGTCGTTGAAACCCCTGCRRTCCTCTCRGATTAGTACAAGCGCCGAATATGAGTCAGGGGTGCAGARTCGCTCACCAGGTGCGGACGGTCGTCGCTCCGGTGGCTGCGATGTCGGAGAACGCTTGGTTCATCTGCGCAGTGCTGTAGCCCATGAGCCCGACCCAGTACGAGTTGGCGCTGTGCCCGTATCGTTAAGTACGTTGCACTGCGGAGATCACCAAAATTCGGAATGCATACCCGACGAGAGGGTAYGTCTCTCCGTTGAGCACAAACTTCTGTCCAGACACCTTCACGAACCCAGTTGAACTCGGCGGGGGGACGGCTGTGGTCGTCGTTGGAGTGCTMGGACTGGTAGTGGGCACCGTCGTCGGCGTCGTCGTGGGCACGCTGGAGGTTCCGGGCAGACATTGGGAGTAGTACGGGTTCTGGACAGTGCAGACCGTGCCGGCGACACAAGCTGCGAAGTCACAGGCGTCAGTTTAGTATGCCGTGTTTAGAGGGATGGGATACACATACTAGTATCACCAGTCCAACCGATGCCACCGCACTAGGGAATTCAAGGATTAGCATGGGAAAATCCAGCGATGGAGCGTAATGATTTCACCTGTCCCCACTCCGGAGCAGCAGCGCTCACAAATGGCGCAAGCGCCAAAGCCAGGGATACAAGACCAACACCAAACATCGTAGACAGCTGGGCGAGTGCAACGAGCAACGCTGGCATACTCGCCAGCTCATGCACCTGTTATAAACCGCAATTCGGAAGGCGGAAAGCTGCAGTCAGAAGGCGATCCGGGATAACTTCGCCAGCAGTAGCAAAGGCGAGGTTTATCCTATGTGCCCGATTGCGGTCCCGTGAACGTCATGTTGGTGGGGTCGCGTGTAGCGCTTGCTTCCATGACAGCGGTGCACGGTTGGTACAGCAATATGAAGGAAGAGAAGCTCTCACARGAAGACCATCAAAGGTGTGTGAAGCGCCCGGGCCGCGGCCAAGCCCGTCGTACCGACCCATCTGCTGCACGGATAAACTGGCAGGAAGTAGAGTCAACGGTCAGGCGAGAGACGGTTCGAGACTTTGCAGTGATCACACTCCAGGGACCGCAAGGCACGTCTATTCCAGCAACACGGTCAGAACATCGAAGTCCACTAATAGCCCGCTGCAATCCCGTTTTTCCTGGAGTCACTCGCCGCTGCAGCCAATCGAAAGTGAGTTACTACATGTCGATGACCATGACGGGCGGCGTAGCTCACCGTAGATTGTCGCATTCGGTTTGACGACTGCCTGAATGACAGCCGCGACGCGGTTTGTGTCAGATACTGTCGTACGATGTCAGTGGCTAGGATACGTGCAACTTATGGAATCCACCCACCGGTGATATTGTGTCCCTTGTCTCGTAGGCCGTCAAGTAGGGAAGGAGSAAGAATATCATCCGCGTCGACCATGGTAGGGAAGAGCTGATCGTGCAAGCGTCCAGACTCGATCGCCGCGCTCACATCCATACCCCARTCCAAGTTSAGAAGCACCTGGAAGACTGCAGGGAAGATACGAGAACCGCCAGAACCGCCAATGGCGAGGTAGAACGAYCCATCTTCGTGTTCGATGATAGTGGGGGTCGTTGAGGACAGTGGTCGCTTGCCAGGCTCGGGATAGTTGTCTGCGGAAAAGCTCAGCACATCGTACGRCTGCAAGAGNTGGACGATGCGTACAAGGGGAAGGGTATAGTCCGAATGCGTTCGGCATCCCGGGCGTCGAGAAGTCATCCATCTACACAAACCCAATATCAGGAAACCTTGTAAAGTGCGCATACCAAGCGAGATCTCCCGCACCTCGTCGTTRAGTATGACACCGGTGATGGGGTCGAGCACTGCCGAGCCGAAGATTAGATTCACCGTGGTAGTGAGTGCGACAGCCATGCCRTCTTTGTCTACGAAAGATGAATGRCTCTGAGMTGGGCATGAGCATCCATRTCGAACGTCGTAGTTRTAGCRAACCAGACTTACGGTGCCATGATCRAYAACAACGTCATATACGGGGTGGTAGTACTCRGGCGGATGTGTGTGATCCTGCGTCCATAGGATGAGCCCCCATTCACTCGCGAGTCAGATAGGAGCACATACGTCAGTGATGTTAGGGAACACCTCCGCGGCATACTCCTTGGTCGGAATCTCATGGATACGCTTCACTTCATCATGGTAAGAGGGATCTCCTATCCTGGTCCTAGTGCGGATACGTGTGTCACTTTCACACTCCGTCGGGCGCCAGGGTCAGCTACTCACCTAGCAGCAAAGCCGACTGCGCATAAGTAGCCAGATGAATGATGAGTCGTTTCTCGTCTACCACTATCCGACCGAACTTACACTTCATGGCTTCGATGAACCGGTGGACGTTGAGCAAGGACCTGCCCTCCTCTGGCAAGTGATCATAATGCTCCATGAGATTCAGCATATGAATCAACACGGGCCCGGAGGTGGGCGCATGTGGAGTATACACTTTCCGCCCGCGGTACGTCCCTTGCAACGCGTGCTTCACTTGAACCTGGTAGTCCTCAAGGTCCTGGTGAGACAGGATACCCCCGGTCTCCTTCACCTTCGCGACGATTGCGTCTGCGATGGGACCCTTGTAGAACGCCTCCGGACCCTCTTCTGCGATGGTCGCGAGCGTCCGAGAAAGGTTGGTCCGGCGAATGGTTTCACCCGCTTGCAGCAGTCGACCTTCGGGTGCAAAAATCGGCTTCCAGTCGGGGTGGTTTAACATCAGTGGAGCGAACATCTGCGAGCACCAGCCGAATCTCCTTGGTCAATAGTGCTCTCGCGCGCCGAGAGAAGACACTGACCTCCAGTCTACGAGCCAACTCAGGCTGCACTGTCCATCCTGCAGCAAGGTCGATAGCGGGCTGCACTAAACGCTTCCAGGGCAGTGTGCCCCATCGTTTGTGCGCCTCCTCAAGGCCTCGAAGCTCGCCTGGGACACCTACCGCTAGCCCACCCCAGCGCGCCGACAGTGGGTCATCTACATACATGGTCTTGTTGCTCAATGCAGGCGCGGTTTCGCGGAAGTCGATAGTAAACACCTCTGAAGAGGCGTTCGGGCYAGTTGGCGGAATGCGCACTGTCATGAACCCTCCGCCGCCAATGCCGGACCTTCGCGCGCCCGTCAGATGCCTCGCACTGCTGATGCTTGAGCAACTCACGAGAACATGTTCACGACACCGATGCAAAGTGTCGTACTGACTGCGGCGTCCACCGCGTTCCCCCCATCCTTCATCACGTCGACGCCGATATCGGAACAGAGCTCGTTCTCGCTCGCGACCGCACCATTGGAGGCGCGGATGAGGTACGCAGGGTTACGGGTAGCGGATGGTACGCGCGTGCGATTGCTCTCGAGCACGGCTTCAGAGGCAAGRTGTTTCGAGCAGCGACGACGYTCCAGAGAACCATAGACGTTGTAGATGACCCAAAGAGAGACAGCCGCGATACAGAGGTTGCGCCAGAGTCCAGTTCGCGGGTGCGCTTGTTGCGCTCGCGACACCGACTGGGCCTCCGCAATGATGCCAGGCTTCAGCATARAGATCCGTCGWRGCAGGAANGAGTACYCGAGAGGATGTGTACGAGCGAGCGAGCRACCCAGGAGGACGTGGACGYTTCGATATGGCTATCGCGGCAGAGTCGTACCGTGGGGCGCTCTGCTGACTAGCACGCCATCGTAATYTGCATGACCTACCTCTSAGCCGATATCGGCATAAGTNNG
>JAPEVG010000329.1:0-17090 GCA_029747595.1 Trametes cubensis | reverse complement strand
GTGGCGARYATCACTCTATTTCCTCCTCCGGAGGATCTTGAAAGYGCACGACAAGGACAGTGACGTTGTCKCCAGTCTTGCGACKCCGAGAKTCGTTCAAGAGTTGATGCGCAGCTTCCATTGGGTCTTGGATACCACGAATCAGGTCAACAGCCTCCTGATCGTCTATTACATCCCARAGCTTCAATCGGCAGTTTGTCAGCGCYGGGAACATACCGAGCARTAAACATCTGTGAGGCTTACCCCATCGCAAGCCAATATAAGGAGTTCGTCTTGCTCGCTGAGTTCCATTTCCGCGGTATGTGGCGTACTTGTAACGTATTGGTTGTAGGGCGCATCTCCGAGAGCGCGAGTCGGTATGAGATTTCCATCGACTCGCCCATCTAATATGAGGCCGCCTTCGTCCTTGATTCTCCGCGCTTCTTTCTTATCAGATACTTTGTGGTCGTATGTCAGGCGAACAGCTTTCCCGCCACGGCAAAGGACTGCGCGCGCGTCCCCTACGTTGGCACAGTAGAGCACCCTTGCGACATCGGAAGGCGGCGTSACAGCCCCTTTGGGGTCCGGAGCTGCGTAATGGCGTCAGGAAGCTATTCATGGAGTTGAGGTCTTTGCTTGACGATCTACCTGCGTTACCATCGTGTGTTCTTGGTGCACGCGGGAGGACCTTTGAAAGCGGTTGTTTGGATGGTGCGAAGGATTGTTCTCCATCCTCTTCCTCGAGGCGTAAGAAGGCGACGACTGCCGTGCTTCCAGAATCCTTCTCCCCATCCGATTCTGCCCACATTTGCTCCAACTGCTCGTCAGCGTCATGAAAGGCATGCTCCAGCGCATCTACTACGCGGCCTGATCGGTTCTCGCGGAGCGCGTTGAGCAGGCACTGCACTGRGCGTGAGCGACTCCACGACCGTTGTGAGCAGGGATATCTCACGCACGCGGGGGAAATTCTTGCTGCACCACTTGGCGGCCTCTTTSCCGCCGTGYCCGTCRAACACTCCGAACAGGCCCTGACCGCGAATGCCCGCRAAAGGGACGACGATGGTGTGMGCGTCCTCCATGGCATCTCGAGGCCCTTTCGCGGAGGTCACAKCACAGGTAAGCCCTAGTCCGTCTGGGACATCCGTCTCTTTGACAGTTCTATGTGTGGAATGGTAAGCTTGAACCGTACTGTGAAGGTGAGCCTAGAAAGAATCACGCTTACCCAGAGCTTAGAGGACGTACTGGGACGCAACGTCAGTCATATGAATGAAGAAATCGGCTACATAATAGTCTGACCTTTCCCGATGGCGTTGGCCATGAGTAGGATGAGTGCAAAAACACAACACAGGCTATKTCGAGCCGATTGATGAGGAAGGGGAGACGGGGACAGCGAGTTCTAAGATTCGCTCCGAAGGACNATACGCCCTAGCATTATGTAGGCCANGGCGGATGACATGATGCCGGGTCATGCATACACTCTGGAGTAGCTCCAGCGGAACCATCRCTCATGCAAAGGTCCGCTGAGTGGTGGAGCTGCAGCAACGTACACTGGCAGTGRCAAGGCGTCGCGGCCTCAGAGCGAACACGTGATRTCGTGACGTCACGYAATAGCGCGCCTCAGGCCGGATATACGCGCGACGCGTTTCTTCTTCGCGACACGCTACGACGCGACGGCGACGGGCCTCAACGTGTCGCTCATGTCGCTTGCATTTGACTCTCTCTGGCTTGGAAAATATCAACATGCCTCTGGACGATCGCCGATTACTCCTGAACGGACTGCAGCCTCCCCGGTGAGCCAGCTTCGTACTACGTTCTCTTGGAAATCAGACAGCTCACGCGTCGTGTAGCTTATCTTCTGTAAGCGGTGAGTCACATCTAACTCTTCTTTCTGAGGTACCTCACTCGGGGATATAGTAGCCCCATCGCGACCCTATAAACGACAGAAGACAGAAGGCATGAATTCACGTTTCGACAAGATGGTCCAGACGGTGAATGTGATGTATGGTTCTCCACGGCTACCACAACGCGAACGCGTCGTATCATCTTCATCTGTTCCTTCGTATGACATTCCCACAACGCCAAGCGGCGCATACAGCGATTACCTTAGGATCGGGCGCAAGCGAGAATCCGTCACCGCGAACACGAGAAAATCTCATCCCCTACCAGAACCTCAAGATATCTTCTCACTTGATGCTTTCAGCGAATCTGCTGCACCTCCTAGGCCCCCGGCTACCAAATTACCGTCTTGGCTGCAGGGTACTCTGTCTTCGTTGGACTCTCAGCACCCTTTGCGACTTCTAGTGCCTGAACAGGCGGTCACTCGTGGAGGCTCTAGTCCGTCTTCTCTGGGCCCATGCTCCGATCCATTCCCTGCTACTAGTATTGAAGAATGCCCCTTCGCGTTTTTCTCCCCTCCAGATCCCTCGGATGTCACGGCTGATTGGTCGCCTCATCCGTCAAGTGTCTGTCCTAGACCGCCACACGATGCAAGCGAGGTTGGCTCTTCCAGGTATTCAACCGACTTGTTGGTCTCGCAGCCAACATCTCTGCGTCAGCATGTCAGACGTGGTGGAGAGCGACTGTACGCGCCACAGCCCAACGGCTCATTTGAAGCATCTGTGCGCCCGTTCTCTACACCTGGCCTAGTGTCTGTGCTCCCTAGTTCTCAACTCCGATCGCCTCTACGCTTCGCCGCCACAGATGTATCGCAACTTTTGGACAAGCAATCAGTCGGCGCCCTGGTTTTTCAGCAGGACGCCCCCTTCAGCCTGCTACCGTTTTCAGAGCCTGGTCAGCTCTACACTTCCGCAGCTCGAGACAGAGAACATACATTCAGCGAACAAGACATCACAACCACGAACAAGCAATTTACGGCTATCCCGCCTTCTCCCCTGGGATCCCCTGCTCTCTTGCCACCATGGATCGACAGATCCTCTGCAGCTCCACATGCTTCTGGTACCTCTGCGTCAAGGCTAGTCTCGGCTTGCCCTGTGTCTCCTGCTAGATCAACGCCCTTCGCACCTCTTGATGTAGTAGCTCGTCCTACTTCACCTGCCTCTGGAATCCACTCGCCGCGCTCAACAAATCACGGTTGTCCTGGTGAACCTAGCTATACTGTATATGTCGACAATGTCAAATTTAAGTGGGAGCGCTTCGACCGGAGTAAAGTAGCGCCCCAAGGCTCGTCCTCGCCGCTCCGTGCCCCTCCTGAATCAGAAGAGACATTCTGGTCCCAGCCCGCGATGATGGCCGCCAATGTTGATGATCATACAGTAGCGGGACAACTCGTATATGCCTCCCTTGTGGAGATGGGTGGTTCCAGGATACCTTTCCCCGCAAGGAACTCTGATTTAGCCCGCGAGCTAGGCGGGCAACCCGTTACCGACCTTGCGAGTTCGGCCATACAATCTAAGCATTCACAACAGGACGACCAGGACAGTCCATTCGTGTGGATCCTGCCACCTCGAGACCAACCCGTTTCCACCCCTCGCAGCAAGGACAAGAAACCCCCGGCGTCGGATTGTGGCAGCGAAGTGCAATCATATGGTGGTGTCGAGGAGGAAGGGATCTCGAGCGCGAGGAATCCTGGGAATGCTCCCTCCGCCTTTGCACGAGGCTCTCCATTCGCGCCTGCCCCCGGTGTGTACATCTCTCCGCTGCAAGATATCCAAGACATGCCTCGCGGGGATAACGACCGCCCGCACCTCGTTTCTTCGGAAGCCGACAATGCTGTCGGATCGGAGACGGTGAGTGTGTCGCTATGTAACGTTGCTCGCTGCTATGGTGTGGTCTCAAGTCCCACTCTGGCTACAGCCGCTATTCAACATTCCGACGCGCCACGCGGATCCCCGCATAGGAAAAGGCGACATAGTGCTGAATGAGGATAGCATCAGCGAGTCTCTCGAGAAGACGCCCGCACCCTTTCCTGATGCTCAAGAGGCGATGAATGACGACATCGAAGATTCTGGTGACTGTCATGAATCATCGCAGGAGTCTAGAGATACTATCGAATCATGGACTAAGTGATAGGTTCTATGTGCAGCACGCTGGACTTCATACTAGTACATGCTCGGATAGTCGGCGCATACAACGATAAATCTCGTTACCCTGGTACGCATTACACCCTGCTACCTCCGATTAGGATTGTTCGTACCATATGCATTGCTGACTCGTTCGAATATTAGATCACTTGGAGCCCTTGGTGTGTGACCAAAAGCAGTCGTTCACCCTGTAGAATCCAAAGTCCGATATGTTCGGGATATTCAAGGTTCTCATACGCACCGCCTTAACGGCATCCCGCGCTCGAAGTCGTGATCTATGCAGACAACGGAAGACGAGGTACTTCCGCTCTGCCGTCGCCCCCTAAGCGTGTGATCTCCGAAAGGCTGCCATAGGGCTCAATCCCACGGAGGTACAACTCGGCCTGCAGACAAGTTGACTATTTCTGCCGTGCTTCTCATTCAGGCTGCTGTTCATGAAGATCATCCCTCGTGCTACACTCGGTCGGCACCCCTCCGAATACCTCATGATCACCGCTCGGGCATTCGTATCACTCGCCGAGGGCTGCTGTGAATACATTTCAGCTGATGCCACCTGCAGGAGGCCGCCACCGAGCGACCCGACAGTTTCACCGTCCCTGCGAGACGACGACGCCAAGATGCTCATCGAGCTACCTGTGTGTTCCGAGTGGTTCTACGGGCGAGCATCTCATGACCATTTCGGCGTACCTTCGCACAAGAAATCTGACGACATGCCGTAGCTTCTGCCAGGCACTCCTCCCGACGAAAACACGCATCTCTGTCTTTTCTAGCAAAAGACGCGAGAGCTTGCGCCCATGCGTCCAACTGAAACGCGTGATCTCGCTACAATTGCATGGGGTGAGTGCTCTCTGGCTTGCTCTGCGCGAACACTACGTGCTAACATAAGCGCGCCGTTCCAGTAATAGGGCATGGCCTTCTTTCGACATGCGGCCTCATCTCCCTTGCTGACGACAAAACTCGGTGATATACGACGCTCGAGATTTTCCGTGCTCCTTTGCGGGCAAGAATTTCACAGATGTCGAGAACACGTTACAGGCGTCGAACCAGCCATCCGAGCGCGCACCCTGCCGTCGACGCATGGAATCGCTGTTCTCGGCGCTGTGCCGGGAATCACACTGATATTCAACCTCTCGAATGGGTGACAAAGCTCGTGCGCCTTTTGCATAAGGCTGACTTGCGGGCATTGCGTGACATGATCGAGACAGAGACACTGAGGGCGGCAGGAAACCGATATAAGGACTGTCTTACGATGCTCTCGAAGCGCAGAGGAAGGTGTCCCCTTAGCTTCCAAGCATGTCCTCTATGATCTTGAAGCTCTCTGTGGTCGCTGTTTGGGTGGCCACCGTAGCGGGCGGCCTGATTGACCCTCGCGCTGGAATCCCTTCCAAGCCCACCCCTGGGCAGCTCCGCGTCGTCGAGAACAGCGGCGTGTGTGAGACGACTCCGGGAGTCTACCAGGCCTCAGGCTATGGCGACCTATCCTCGACCAAGAGCATGTGGTATGTGCACTAGCCATGCTTCATGCCCNTGTCTCGCACACTCAGTGATATCCTGAAATCCACCAGGTTCTGGTTCTTTGAGTCCCGCAACGACCCGGAGAATGCGCCCCTGACGCTGTGGCTTGAAGGAGGGGTGAGTATTATATCTTCGCGGCTATTCGTACTACGCAATGTCTAACGCACTTTCCGCAGCGTGGCACCTCCAGTATGCGTGGGCTTTTCCAAGAGAATGGACCGTGCCGTATCAACAACGATAGCAGTAGCGTGTCGCTCAACCCCTACTCCTGGAACGAGGTCTCCAATGTGTACGCTCTGCAGTATGGCATCATCATCCGCAGAAGCGGTCTATAACCCTAGCCGCAGCCTGTATATCGACCAGCCTATCGGTGTTGGCTTTTCATACGGACCAGAGGATATCTTGGCTGCTATCACTGAGGACGAAGCAGCTACCGACGTCTGGAACGTGAGTTCGCCGTCCTCAAACCGTTGTTGGCGATATCAGTGAGACCGTACTAATTGTTTGGTATTGTATAGTTCTTGCAACTGTTCTTTGCGGACTCGCGGTTCTCCAAGTACAAGGCTAGCAACTTCGGAATTTGGACTGAACTGTGAGTTATGGCGCGACACATCCTCTCCTCCCACCACTCCTAACAGGCACTATACAGCTACGGCGCTTCGTACGCAGCGGTATTTGGGAAGTAAGTGCGCTAGTCATGCATTGGTTTGACTATTACCTTAGGCCTCTTGTCTAGCTACTTCCTGGACCAGAACGATCGCATTGCGAATGGCAGTATCTCTGGAACGCCCATCAACCTGAAGAGCATTGGTGTCGGCGGCGGTGTCTTCGTGAGTATCTGACAATATGGCCCCCGCCCTGTTGCAGCCGATTCTAATGCAGCCTATAGGACCCTCTATTCCAATACCCGTTCTATGAAGATTATGCCGTCAGCAACCCGTGAGTATGGATGTCCTTAATTCGGCTTGCAGGATTCTGAAGGATACGTTTGTGGTCCCCAGGTACGCGCAGCTCATCTCGGCCCGTACTGTATTGGACCAGACCCGCCTCTGGTACGCTAGCGACAACAGTGGGATTCTCAAGATGGTAAGTGGCATGAACCGCTTGGAGACGACACGTGCTTCCCATGGCCCGAACTCACCTCCGTAATCAGATCCAAGACTGCTACGCTACGTCCTACGAGGAAAACAAGATCGTCTGCTGGAACGCCGTTCTGGCCGCTAACCAAGGCTGGGTCGATACCCTCTTCGGCAGCTCCAACCCTTACTACGTTCGGTCGAACGAGAACTACCCGCCCTCCGTCACGCCGTACTTGTCAAATGCGGCGTTGCAAGCGAAAATCGGAGCGCAAGGCACGTACAACGACACCAACATCTACGTCGCGTACAGCCTGGAGGAAGGCGGCGTGTGGCTTCACGACCACTCTCAAGAGATTGCCAACCTCATCAACAAGGGCATCTCGACTTTGTTCTGGGTCGGTGATGCGGTAAGTCTTGGGGTCCACGCTATGTCGACGACAATGCACATGGCTAAACGTCATCAATGCAGGACTTTTACGGAAACTATATGGCTCAAGAGCCTCTGGTAGGGTCTATAACATTCACTCGCCACGCTGTGTACTGATTCGATGGCACCCTAGCTCATCTCACTACCCACGAACTTCCAAGACGGCATGTACGAAACCCCGCTTACCAACTACAACGTCAACGGTCATTCCGCCGGTGTTTTCAAGCAGGTCGACTCGTGGTCCTACGTCCGCGTGTCCGGCGCGTAAGTGACGGTGGCATCTATGTTCGTGCGTTGTCCTCATTATCTTGATTTGCAGTGGCCACCAGGTTGGTGCCTACGGCGGGAACTCCCTGGAGCGCGGTCAGACCGCTCTGCAATTCTTCAATCAGACTATCACTCAGGGCCACATCTTCTCGACGTAGATGAGGCACGAGCAGAGGACGGAATATACGTGCTAGAACCCAGCCAAGCTGTGTAGACGATTCAATTGAAGATTGTTTGTACTTATCGCTTTCGCTTGAATCAAAGTTGATGGCCTCAAGACGCAACCGCTGTCACACAGACTTCGGTTGGCCCGACTAAGGATGTGTCATGGCTTCCTGAGCATCGCCACTTCTGCCGTGCAGACGCGAACAACGTTCGTGAGGCGTGCACGAACCTGCATGACGTGCCACCAAACAGGTCGCACTATCTACGGTTGTTGGAGGACGGTGAGAAAGGATGTTCATGCGCAGCACCCAGGCGTGTCGATCCGTATTGTAGCCCATAGCCGTTCTGATCAACCACATTGCTGGATGGCTACTGGTATATTATGGGCCAAGACCAAACCCGAACGATAGGAAGGATATGTACATAACAGATATCTATAGCAAAACGGTTCTGAGAGCGATAGGGACAGCAACAATACGTACAAACCAAAAAAGCAAGCGATTAAGACGGGAGTGAATAGCAATGGCACTGTGTATGGCACAGCTAGCGCGGACCGGCACGGCTCAAGCTCGTCGCGCGCCTCACCAGCCAACATCTCCGCCGTCGTAGGGCTCGATCCGAAGCCGAGTCTCGCCCTTGACCTTCCGCAGACGGTGACGCTCGAGTTCATACCGCTCATACGACGCGCGGCGAGGCGCATAGCACGGATATGATGCGGGCGAGAGTTCGCCGCGGCGGCGTGCGCGCGTGATTGCCAGATGCACGTCGCGAGGTTAAGCCCCGTCACCGGATGCGGGGTGCCGTACCAGTAAAGAATGAGCTATAGAGGGCAGACGCTGTTGTCAGTGCGATGAACGGGAGCCTGACCCAGGCATGGAACATACCCCGCCATTAGACACTGCCTCTTCGTGCGCCTTTTTGTCTGCTTCGTAGAGCGCTGTAGAGCGATGAGCCGGGCGAAAAACCCACGAAGGACCGGGTTACTTACGTCCTCCATCGCTCCCCTCGCGTCGCTTACTTCTGAAGACGACGCAGTACCACTCGCGTTCCTCATCGGCAGGAAGCTCGAGCTCATCCCAGTTGAAGGCCTCCGCGTACGGGGTCTCAGCATATTCCTCCGTCACTGGGCGGAAGTGATGCAGAGCACGATGGAGAGCTAGTGAGGCTTTGTCGATTGAAGGTAGACGAGACTCGGTAGAAAGAGGCCGTGGGACACTTGGTGAAGAGAACGCGGGCGAAGAGACGGGGTATTGGAGAGGCGCGACATCTACGGGCAGCGATGAGAGCAGGGGAGGGAGGTAGAGAATGGGTGACTGGGACCGGGAGAAAGTGGGGAGGACGTGTGGATCATGAGTGTTTTTG
This sequence comes from Trametes cubensis, assembly GCA_029747595.1. Classification (NCBI taxonomy): domain Eukaryota; kingdom Fungi; phylum Basidiomycota; class Agaricomycetes; order Polyporales; family Polyporaceae; genus Trametes; species Trametes cubensis. The sequence continues at coordinate 8,256 of JAPEVG010000329.1, read as the reverse complement.
GCGAGGACTTCCGTTGCCTGCTCTTGAGATGCCAATGACACAACTTGGGAGCGTTGTGCTTCGGAGGTCTCAGAGGTCGGCACAAGGACTGGTGTAGCCACAGCGACTTCAGGCATAGCTCAAGCGAGGTTGTAGAAGGGATATGTAGGAAGCCGACTTGAGAGTTCTAGAGAAGAGCGGAGGGTGCTGCTGTGGCTTAAGATGCGGGGGTGCGACTGGCACCCCCGCATTTTATAGCACACGAGGTAGTCGCCATCCGTCGTCACTCTCAAGCGAACACGGCAGCCCAGCCACAACGACCCGGTCTATTCCAGAGCTGAAACTCTATTGCTCAAGCCCATGTATGCGAGGTACGAGAATACGTGCGACGTGACTGGGTGGATGGTGCGAGGTTGTGTAACGCGACCGCGACGATTGCGCGATCCCACGCACACAAGCCGCTGGCTTGGAAAACGGACGCGCACCGAGGTATATTCGTGGCTAGTCCGCAACCAATAGCGGCCGCAACAAGCGGTCATACTCGTCCAGAAGACATAGAATATGATCAAAATAGAAGAGGACCTGCCTCCAGAATGTTTGCGGTGTCAAGACGCGCCGTATGCGCTGTGGCCGACGTCGGAGGTGACGTGCGGATTGCGATCCGCAATGTCTTGGCTGCGTACTGYAAAATGACACACGTAGGAGAAAATCAAAGTCGTAGAGAACAACAAGCAATAGCAAGGACGGAGTTTGCAGAGGCCGTCGAGGACGGAAGGAAAGATGCGAAACCGCGGGCGGAGGAGTGGTCGAGAGACAGTCGCCCGACGAGCAYGTGACTTGTATGGGCGTCACTGCGCCCCTCGCAGTCGTTCGCCGTTGACACCGACGTCCTCCACCACCTCTTCGTGTTCCGTGCTCGTCGCAGGCCATGGCCACTCGCAAGTTCGCGGACCACACCCTCTACCATCTTAGCCCGAAGGGATTTTGGAAGAAATTCAGTGCGTGCCCACTCCATTGACCAGCCTGCACGAAGTTCAYCGAAACAYACGCAGGGGATGCTGTCGTCGTAAACCCCGAGATCTCAAGCGGTCTCCCTATTGCCAACATGAATCGCTACCCACAGCCTGCTTCTAGGCCAGAGAAATACTCCACGCCTGCCACCAAAGGTCCGGGCACAAGCTAGACTGAAGGAAGCGTTTGCTCATRTTGCCGTAGCSTCYGATCCTGCGCAGAACCCGTACTGGAAGCGCGATGTCCGTCGGGCATACCCTCAACTCTCGGTGGTGACACAGACGGAACTCTCGACTTTRCTGTTGGATCACGCGAAGGCGGAATCGTGCGTCATTCAACTCTATGACCNGGGCCATCTTARCTCACGYCTTTCACYTGTAGCATCGCTGCTCCTGGAGTGGGCGAACACACTGATGCRTCTGTTCCTGCTGAGCAGCAGAGCTCYGTAGACCTCACTCAAGCTATTGCTACGATCACCACCGCGCGCAAGGCGTATTCAGAGTCGAAGCTCCCTCCTACTCCCGCCATTGCCTACAAGAGGTGGCGGCCGCAACGTGCAGAAGACCCGCCGCACGACCCCGACGCRTACTTCCCCATGTTGCTCGTGAAGTAGAGTAGATACGAGCAATGGCACACTGCYTTTGAACTTCGCTTCTCAATAGGCCGTACNTACGCGCGCTTGATCATCGCCGATGCTACCTTGTTGCTGGAGGCTTCAGTAGATTSGGTCTCGCTGCCATGATTAGWATGGTAGGAAKSAGTGTTTCTGAATGCTTCAATATGGTCGTCGYACYGTAATGTGAAAGCAATATTGGACAGAGGTTCTAATTGGCGAGACTGTATGCCGAGGGACCGTGGGAAGTCTGCGGTGGCGTCGACCTCCGTACCTGCAGTAGACTCCCGAAGCACTCGTTCCTTCGACTTACTGCAGCTTGTTGATTGTTCTTTCACTCTACCTTGYGTACGATAYTTGCACCYTATCGCTYGGCCAAGTGARCTAGCAAACTTGCGACGCGYATACTGCATTGCTYTCAGARYCYAAAGRCATTCACTCGATGTCGACGTCAGAAACCCTACCGCCTGCCGCCCTTGCGAGCGGCTCCTCTGCGGAGGACCAAGCTGCGGCATTCGCCAACGACCCTCGCGTTCACTTCGACCGTACGGCCGGAACATGGCGATTTGAGCAGGACGACGGTACCGAGCTCGAGTACGATGCCGCCAAGGGTGCGTGGGTCCCTGTGGTAAGTCATCCCTAAGTTGCCTCTTCATCCGCTTGTGCCAAAAGCACGCTCACTCTGCTCTGCAGCTTGACGAGGATCTCGTGAAAGCGCAGCAAGCCGCGTATTCAGTCGCTGGCGTGGACGAGGAGGTGAGTTCTCGCTGCGGCCTGAACGTCTGACCACCCCGGATCCAACTCAACATCGCATCCCGCTCCCGCTCTCAAACATCCTTCGCTCCCGACGCGTCTACGCTGCTCTCCTAGACTCCTGCTGCACCCGTCCTCAAACGCTTGAACAAGAAACGCAAGGAGCTCGCAGATGGCCCGGGACCCTCCGGGTCTAGTAAACGCGGCAAAAACGCGGACGGCTCGTCCACCAACAACGGCGCCTCGTCCTCCGCGCAGCCAGAACGAAGATCCAAGAACACCGCGGTGTACGTGACGGGACTGCCGCCAGACACGGACATGGACGAGGTCGCGGCGCGCTTCGGCAAGTTCGGGCTGATCGAGGAGGACGACGAGGGGAACCCGAAGGTGAAGCTCTACGCGCGCGACGACGGCACGTTCTCGGGCGACGCGCTCGTCGTCTACTTCAAGGAGGAGTCCGTCGACCTCGCTATCACCATGCTCGACGACGCGGAGCTCCGCCTTGGGGACTCGAATACGCGCATGCGCGTCCAGCGCGCGGAGTTCTCGCACAAACATGAGAAGGGCGAGGGTGGAGGTGAGGCGAAGCCGAGGCGGACGATGGAAGATAAGAAGCGCGCGACGAGGCGTATTGGGAAGATGCAGAAGTGCGTGCAGTCATTGGYCGAGCCTTGCTGCATGGGCAGCGTGCTGACGCGCGACGGCGCATTGCAGGAAGCTGGGCGAATGGGATGACGAGGACGGGTTTGGGCCGTCAATCACGGAAGAAGACAAAATGAATGCCATGAACAAGCACGGACGCGTCGTCGTGCTGAAGCACATGTTCACCCTCAAAGAACTGGAGGAGGACAGCTCGCTGCTATTGGATCTCAAAGAGGACGTGCGCGAAGAATGCTCTTCACTCGGCGAGGTGACGAATGTGGTGTTGTACGATGTACGTCAAACGTTAGTAGTACATTCCGGTCTGCCCCGCTGACGTCTTCCCCTACAGTTGGAACCCGAGGGCGTCATGACCGTCAAATTCAAGGACCCGCTCAGCGCCCAAGCGTGCGTACTGGTAAGTTCTCATAACGTATGAGGTCACGATAAGGAACCAGCCACTGATTCGGTGCGCTTAGAAAATGAATGGACGTTTCTTTGCCGGTCGACGGATAGAAGCGTCGTTGTATGCAGGGAGGCAGCGCTTCAAGCGGAGCGGGCACGGCGATAACTTTGGCGACGGCGACGACAACGAGAAGAAGCGGCTCGACGACTTTGCGAAATGGCTCATGGCGGAGGGAGAGTCGTGAATTCATTCATTACCGCCCGAATCTATCTCCCAGCGCCCAACGCGCCCAACGCGCTGCTATGCCATCTATTTTCTCACCTCCAACGGACTCTCGAGCCTGGTCGAAACCAATGGAACTCTTGTCTCTGCTGCAATAGTGCTTGTTGTTGGTGTTTTTGTATCTATGCCTATATTGCCATATGTGGAATCCAAGAAGTAGGTACATGGAGAACAAGACATAGCCAGTCCGCACAGAAAGCATCCCGAAAGCAGATAGAAGGAGAGATGGAGAGACAAAGAGAAATGAGGTCGAAACCTGCGCCCTCACCAGCACGAACAGAGTGGCTTCGCATCCACTGTCTCCAACCGCTACATACACACACCCCATGCTGTCAGCACGACTTCACCGCGAACGCGGAGACCAAGTGGAATACGTACCTCGACGATGACCGTCCTCGTCCTCGGGCTCTCCGCAGGCTCGGGCTGCATCCAGTCCAAGTTCGGTTGCTCCTCGTGCGGGTGCAGTGCCGACTGGAAGCGGGTGTGCAGCGCCGAATGCGGGGCCTCGATGTGCGACGTGCTCTTCGACATCGCGATCAGGTCTTCTTCCGTGAACGACATCGCCAGCGCGTCCTCCGCTTCGGGCACCACAGGGAGGTGGTTGGATCGTGTTGACGGCGATAAGACGAGCCCTTGTCCCTGCTCTTGCGCCTGCGCCTGCGCTTGCGGTTGCCCGTGCTCGCCCGACGGCTCTCGTGAAATAGGTGGGGAGCCGAAGAAGGTTTGGGTAGGTGGTGCGGAAGAGGGCATCCGCGGGAGCTGCGCGCCCGGCTCTCCATGCATAGCAGACGAAGTCGAGGAAGACGGCAGCCCGGGCCCATCCGCATCTCCCAAKCCCAACCCAACATCCACCTCCTCTTCGTCCCCATCCCCTACCGCNGTCNTCCGTCGTCCACCCCGAGGCGCTTCAGCCCAGCTTCCACTGCATCCAGGCGCTCCATGTGCTCGAGCACAGTCACGCCCGTCGTGGCCGGGTGCACGCGCTGGAACTTGGCCGAGAACGAGACGGGGCGCGCGAGGCCGCTCATGTCCGTCGACACCCGGCGCATCGGCGGCGGCGGGAAGCCGGAGATGCTCTGGCTGCGGGTGCGCCGCGGCTGCGGCGTGGGCAGCGGCATCGTCGCGATGGACGCGTGCGGGGNATACAGCGGGCAGGTGCGTCGAGTGGGGCGCCGGGCGCTCCGAGTCCCCTGCGAGGCCGAGTTCCGGGAGCATGTCCTCGGAGAGCGGGATCTCGTCGTCCCATACGAGCACCTTCGTGCGGCGCGTGAGCTCGAGCGGACCTGGAAGGACGTCAGTGTCAGTCAGTCAGCATATGGTACGTCACTGCGGCAGCGCCATGTGATAGAGGGAGCTCCGATTCACCTTCGTCCTGAGGGAGGGCGCGTCAGTATCGGGAGACCGCAGAAGCCGCRCTGCGSGCACTCACCGCATGCCGTAGGGACTGGACAATATTCCACGCCTGGCCTTTGATCACCGCCAGTTGTCTCTATAGCAGCAGANNAGCAGCAGCGATCAGTACGTGAGCTCGAGAACACCAGTGCAMNNNANGNNANNNANTGACAGCACTYGAAACAACGGCAGCGTGACGTGACGTACCCTGAACATCTTCGGATGGAAGTCTGGGTCCACCGCGAACARCTTCCGCAGCTCGTACGTCGTCTCCGCCCACCACGCCTTGGACGTCAGCAGCGGCAGGAAATGGTCGCGCGTCTTCTGGCTGAACGGCCGGCCGATGATCGTGACCGGGAGGTACAGCCACCCGTACGTGTACGAACGCCACCCCTTGGGGTGCTCGTGCGGGAACGAGAGCGAGTTGTCGATCGCGGCGATGTGGATGTGCGGCTGCTTCGTGTACGGGACGTTCGGCGCGCCCGCCCATGGCTGGCCGTACACGGGCGGGGTGGACGTCCCGGGAACGCTCTGCCCGCTCCCGTTCGTCTCCGTGCGCCGCAGCTCCGTCATCATGGGCATCTCGGGGCGTGATGTGCGTGATGGGGCGACGTCGACGAGCGACTTGGAGTGGTCGCCCTCGCAGTACTTGATCATGTAGTTGTCCGCGCCGCGGTCGGTGTTGAGCATCAGGTAGTCTGCGGACGACACATCAGCATGATTAATTGGGCCACGCCGAGGTGCTGGGNCGGGCTCACCTAGAATAACAAGCCTGTTGTCGTCTTGTCAGAATGTCGTGTGGGCGGTGAGACGCGTGAGACGTACTTTTCGAGTTCCTCCCGGAAGTTGTCCTGGAGCGCCGGGGTCCAGTAGAACGGCTGCCCTGAACGGTCCTCGGAAGCATCATACAGTACACGGTCGTCATCGTGGTCGTCATCATCGTAAATTTCTTCCTCGGCACCGGTCTTGCCACAGACGACGGACACGGCGCTCATAACCTTCTTGTATAGGCCCCCTTTCCGGTGGCTGTCATCATCGAACGTGTCAGCAATAGCGCGGCCGGGCCATGGATGCTTGCGCAGGAAGTCAGAGGCATCTGCACGAATATGAGTGACATCATACGAACGAGGACGAACGAACCAATCACCTGTGAAGCCGTGCAGGAAGTACTGCATGCTGCCAATCTTCTCCGGAAGTGGTTTGCCTTTCTTCGCCGCGCTCCTGTCCAGCCAGTCATAAAAGAACGCCTGCAGCGGGTTCAGCCAAGCAAGGCAACATGTTCCTCACAAACACGTACCGGACTTGACAGAGACACCAGCTGGGTCCTGGGCACGATGTTGAGGTCCAGCCGTTCATCCAGCAGAGACGCAGCGGCTTCCGAGATGTAGCTGCGACGGATCAGGGTCGCGTTCCACCGGAACGCCTGAAGAACCTCACCTCAAATTCGGGATGAGACAAGCACGACCGAACGGAATGATCCACCGGAATTGCCTATGAAGCCATTTCGTCGTCTATGACGACAGGGACGCCCCGTTTAGCTGCTGAAGGTGATCCGAAACGCCTCACGCGGGACGCACCTTTGGGTTAAGACGTCCGTACGGCTCTTCATCCTTTGGCTTGAACACGCTGCGAGTCTGTCAGCCGGACGTGTACACGAACGACCGACTGTGCGGGAGAGACGTACGCGACGGTTTGGACGCGGCCGTCGACCTTTGCACGCGCGAAGTACGAGCCGGACGAGCCTTTGGTGATCATTTTGGGGTGTATGCCTTCCGCAATGGCCTCGCGCACTGCTTGCACGAGTCTTGTACGCTCGGTCAGGAGCACGAGCAGCCGTCCGCATGGAAGCTCACCGTTCAAAGTCCTCCGCCGTCATGGGCGGGTTGTGGTCCAAAGTCTTGACCTGCGCACGCCCCCAACTCGTCACGCCGCTATCCCAGGGACACTCACAAAGCAACTGGATTGCACTCACGAGACCAGGGTACGAGAGCGAGGCCACGTATTGTGGCTCGAACACGCTGTGCCATATCTCCTTCTTGGAGTTGTCGTCGACCTTCTTCTTCCGCTTCACCTTCTGCGCGATGGATTCCGTCCATCTCCACCGGCAACCTACTTAGTCCTTCCTGCACAAGACCCAATGAGGGCGTGCGGCGTGCCCGACTCACCTCTTGAAAGCGCTGTCTAATTTGCTCAAATCAATGTGGACCGGCCTGTGTGCCCTGCGTAGGCCTCGTGTTGGCTGTGGCAAGGACGAGAGCCCCTCCGAGACGTCGGCTTCCTCGTCGTCCACGCTCTGCGCCAAGGGCTGGTATCCTGACCGGTCTGGCATGGAGTCGAGCCAAGCTGGAGCAAGCAGAGGGTGTGATTGAAGCGAGCGACGGAGGGGAATGCGGGGTAGGTGGAAGCTTGGTAGGATGAGCCAGAACGTGGCACAGCGCGTCCGGAGAAACGGTATAATTCGACGGCACGACGGTCATCATCCCCTAATTGGCAATCCGGTGTCCTACTGCGGAAAGTCTAGTCGTGCTCATTCAACGCCCTCTGCTCGCGTTTACGAGGTATCGAGGATAACCGTGTATTGTGTACAATGTGTAGGAAGCGGTGGAAGGTGCATGAGGTACTAACAGCTAACAGGTTCGACGGGGTCGCATGTCAGGTCTAATCGACGCTACGGACATCTGGGCCGGCGGGATCCTCCGAGAGGTTTAGAGTAGTGCTAAAGTTGTACAGGGGAGGATGAGACACATTGAAGTCATAAGACATCCTCCGCTGCATGCCACTGTCAAGCGTGTCTCCGACGGAGAGGGAGCATCCCGCCTTGTCAGAGAGAGGTATTCCGAATATCGTGACGGTTCGGACGCCGWTTGGGAAACCGCAGCGCTTGAAACATGGTCAAGGTTTCATGAGAATATTYGGCCTCTTCTCGAGGCGCTTTCGCTGCTCTCCCCACCAGAATCCCTCCACGCCTTCGTTGGAAGTCTCTCGCGAGCTGCACCTGAGACTGTAATGCGTCTGGAGGAGGATGGGAGAGAGGGGGGGAGAGAAAGGCGGCGGGGAGTGAATTCGGAATGGGGCCACGTGAGAGGGGATGTAGTGGCGGTGCTTGAGCGATTGACTGACGTCTATGCGGTCACGCAGCGACAATGGCACTGAACAGCCCATACAACCCTTGTAGTAACAA
>JAPEVG010000328.1:0-38792 GCA_029747595.1 Trametes cubensis | reverse complement strand
CTTTCTGGGCTCCTATTTGGGCGCTTTCTGGCGCTTTTTCTGGCGCTTTTTGGGCTCCTATTTGGGCGCTTTTTGGACACCTTTCCTGGCGCTTTTTCTGGCGCTCTTTGGGCGCTTTTTTGCGTCCAAATAGGGCAGGCATATTCTACACCTCCCTGCCCCTCCTCCTCCAGGGCTCTATTAGGGCAACCTATTGGGCTCAAGATATATATAGCATATATACATTTGCTTAAGCCCACAGATTTGTACATAGCCACAGAATAGGGCAGGGAAAATAGCCTAAAAATGCGACCCTAGGGCAGGGGCCACCAGGAGGGGACCACTGCAGGGTGCCTAGCATGGCACCCTCTGGGTCAATTTCTGCGAGTAATATATCATTTGAAAGGTGCTTGAAAGGGCTTTCCAACGCATATTTTTGCAGGAGAAACCATGGAGAATTGGTAGAGATATGGACCATCGCATTTTCGCCAAAAATGGCCATTTTGTTTCCTTGATTGCTCCGCACCCAGGTGTCCCCCCCATGCCTCCCCTTGGTACCNGTTATAGTTTGCATTTTCAAGGGCTTTCCAACGGTACTAAATACATGGCATTCTGACCACATGCATCGACGCCCTCCTCCTGCCCCTCCCCCACTTTACCACCTCATAGCTCCTGCAGTTCTTTGTCCTTCTCTGTAATCTTTTTTGATCCTTGTAGTATACATAGAAGACCATGTATTTACAGCTTTACACGCCCTAATATGGCCTACCCCCAATGGAATTCATCTAGGTGCATTTTCGCACTTTTCAGATTCTCCCCTCCATATCTCTGCACCCACAACAGCTATTGCCTTCATTCCTTTTGCATTTTGTGTCTATACACCTCTACTATTGGGCTGTAGAAGCTCATCCTTATCGAGCAAAGCGATCAGAATTGAGCTCCTTATCAGCTGTGGCTGGCAGATCCTGTTTTGGCTTACATCCAGGACATTATTTTTTAATCAGATGGCACAGTCACATTCAGCTCGTCCATAGCTACCTGGAACAACAGGCATCATGAAATCTGGTCAAGAAATGAGTGAGCTAGCCATATCTCTGCAACCACTCATCCAAATCCCATGATTCTTGTTGTGCCAGGTAGCTATGGATGAGCAGGATGTGACTGTGCCATCTGATTAAAAAANTAATGTCCTGGATGTAAGCCAAAACAGGATCTGCCAGCCACAGCTGATAAGGAGCTCAATTCTGATCGCTTTGCTCGATAAGGATGAGCTTCTACAGCCCAATAGTAGAGGTGTATAGACACAAAATGCAAAAGGAATGAAGGCAATAGCTGTTGTGGGTGCAGAGATATGGAGGGGAGAATCTGAAAAGTGCGAAAATGCACCTAGATGAATTCCATTGGGGGTAGGCCATATTAGGGCGTGTAAAGCTGTAAATACATGGTCTTCTATGTATACTACAAGGATCAAAAAAGATCACAGAGAAAGACAAAGAACTGCAAGAGCTATGAGGTGGTAAAGTGGGGGAGGGGCAGGAGGAGGGCGTCGATGCATGTGGTCAGAATGCCATGTATTTACTACCGTTAGAAAGCCCTTGAAAATGCGAATCTAACGGTACCAAGGGGAGCATGAGGGGACACCTGGGGGCGGAGTAATTAAGGAAACAAAATGGCCATTTTTGGCGAAAATGCGATGGTCCATATCTCTACCAATTCTCCATGGTTCCTCCTGCAAAAATATGCGTTAGAAAGCCCTTTCAAGCACCTTTCAAATGATATATTACTCGCAGGAATTGACCCAGAGGGAGCCATGCTAGGCACCCTGCAGTGGTCCCCTCCTGGTGGCCCCTGCCCTGGGTTCGCTTTTTTAGGCTACTTTCCCTGCCCTATTCTGTGGCTATGTACAAATATATGCACTTCAGTGAATGTATACATAGTATATATATATTGAGCCCAACAGGTTGCCCCAACAGGGCCCTGGAGGAGGAGGAGCAGGGAGGTGTAGAATATACCTGCCCTATTTGGACGCAAAAAAGCGCCCAGAAAGCGCCCAGAAAGCGCCAGGAAAAGCGTCCAAAAAGCGCCCAAATAAGAGCCCAAAAAGCGCCAGAAAAAGCGCAAGAAAGCGCCCAGAAATCACCCAAAAAGCGCCCAGATAGTAGCCCAAAAAGCGCCCAGATAACAACCCAAAAAGCGCCCAGATAACAACCCAAAAAGCGCCCAAAAGCGCACAAATATGGGCTGACATACAGCTACAACACCTCCTGTGTCAATCCGACGTGGGACAATTGTAATTCCTGGTGATTTACAATCATGCCACGTACACCGACAATGCCCCCTATGTCATTCAGATGTGGGGCAATTGTAATTCCTGGTGATTTACAATCATGCCACGAACACCTACAACACCTTCTGTGTCAATCCGACGTGGGGCAATTGTCAATAATCACCATTTACAATTGTGCCACGTACACTGACAACACCTCCTGTGTCATTCAGACGTGGGTCAATTGTAATTCCTGGCAATTTACAATCGTGCCACGTACACCTACAATGCCTGCTATGTCAACCCAACGTGGGGCAATTGTTATTCTCACCCATTTACAATGCCACCACCTGTTGATGACAATCATGTGTTGTAATTCATTGTCTATTGTATTTGGACTGGTCAAGTCTTCCACAAGAATTTCACCACCTCGGTGGCAAGTTGTTAACAAGGAGTGGTGACCAGTAGTGGTCGACCGTACTGAGCTCGAGATGTTCAAGCTCCGGGAGAAGGTCGAATGACTCCACCTCAGAGTAAGGTGAGTCTGAGCGAGAAGAAACCAAGGAGGGGGTGGACTCCTCAGAGGTTTGTCCCCACTTGACAGCTTCCTCCTCGGGGTCTGGAGTAGCAACCTTCCATGGGTCAGTTGAGGGAACTGACCATCCTCCAACTGAACTTACATCCGCGTCTTCATCCTCATCCACCTCGATGGGCTCCGGGTAGTCGTCGAGACGTTGCGGCCAGAAGATATGCCCCCAGTTATGCGTACCGTGTTGGTTACGGAGGGGCATGAGATCCGAAAGAGCCCCCGCGATCTGGGGGTTAGCGAGCATCGAGAGTACCTTCTCTGCTCCTTGGATCACCGCCTGGTAAGCTTCGTTCGCAACCTGATCGATCTTCTTCTTCTCCGACTTGGGTGCTGACGTTCTCTTGTTATAATTGACGAGAACTCCGTAAGACGGAGCAGCCCTAGCGAGAGCGCGATAGACGTCGATGAGGTCTTTGGCCTCAGGGAGATGGGAAATTCGAGCCTCTACGTGACTGTAGAGGTCGGGGTGGACAATGACCCAGCCAATGTGATCGGCAAGGGTGCCTTTGTCGTTGGCCGAGACAGTGTGTCGGGGAAGATGGTTGTAGAAAACTGTCCTCCATTTGTGGATGAAGTTGGGGGGGACAGGGAATGTTGCGCCTAGAAGCCTCAGAGAAGCGGCAACCAGTGAGATGAGTGCAAGTGTTGACCATGGTGAATATAAGAAAAATGTTCAGAAAATTGGAGGAAATATTTGAGTGAGGAGTGGGTTGAGTCTTTCACGACAACTTGTGCCTCTTCTTATAGTTGCGCAAGACTGACTGCGCATTCTTGAGATGTTTTTCTGGTTCCCAAGAATTTTCCGACGCAGGCCAACCCTTCCAAGCCACTAGATACTGCTTTTGGGTACCTCTAGTGCGGTGACTTAGGATCATCTCTACCTCCCATTCCGCTCCTTCAGTCGATTCTGGAGTTGGAATCAGTGGAGGTCGGACATAGTCTCGTCCGTGCTCCTTAGTTGTGTGGTACGGGGTAAGTAGCGCTGCGTGGAAGACGGGGTGTATCTTCCATTTCTCCGGAAGTTTTAATTTGAATGTGACCAGTCCCAAGACCTTGATGATCATGAACGGTCCCACTCATTTTGGAACTAATTTCTGGGAGGCATATGGGAGCCTGAGGTTCTTTGTATCACGAAGAACCTTGTCCCCGAGCTTCAGCGGTACTTGAGCAGCAGGGAGCCTTCTTGACATAGCTGCGGCGGCCTGCGCATGTGCAGCTATTGTATTCTCCCTGGCTTCCTGAAGACTTTGAAGCCTCTGCTCCGTACTTGGATGCTTTGGGGTTGTTCGGACTGTCCCAGCGGCCTCTGGCTGAAACCCATAGAGGAGTTCAAAAGGGGATTTTCCCGTGACAGAGTGTGTCCGCTGATTGTGCGCGAATTCGAATTGAGGCAGCAGTTTGGCCCAGTTCTCCGGGTTGTTAGCACAATAGAGTCGAAGTGCTAAGTCGAGTTCCTGATTGACTCGCTCTGTTTCCCCATCTGTCTGAGGATGGTAGGCCGTGCTGAGTGCCGTTTCAATTCCGAGGCTGTTGTGTAGTTCTTTGAATGCCTTGGAGATGAATTGCGGTCCTCGATCCGAGATGACCTTCGCAGGTAGTCCGAATCTGCGATATACATCCCTTTGCAGAATATCCATGGCTCCTTCTGCCACAATATTCTTGGTGCAAGGGGAAAATACTGCTGCCTTGGATACATCATGGTCGACTACCACTTGGACGGCATTAAATCCATCTGACTCTGGTAGATCCGTGATATAATCCATGGTAATTGTCCGGAAAGGCTTAGTATCCCCACTGTGTTGAATGGGAATTAAGCCTGGTTTAATGGGATGTGTATTGACCTTGCTTGTTTGGCAAGCGGCGCAACCTTTGACGTATTGCGCAATGAATTTTCGCATGCCTGGCCACATATATTCCCGTTTAACCAGATCATAGGTTTTCTGGACTCCTGGGTGTCCCATAATCGGTGCGTCGTGATGCATCTTGACTATATCACAATACAATTGATTATCTGGTGGAACATATACTCTGTTCTTGTACAGGAGTATTCTGTCGTCGTCGGACCAATCTTCTGGCTTGCCGAACTCTGGGCATTTGGTAGCCTTTCCTTTTAGAGTAATGTACTCCACTACCGAGTTGTCCCGTAGCTTGCTATCATGGATGCGCTCTTGTAGCTCAACGTTGACAGCTCTGGCAAAAAGTTCTGGCCCTAGTAATACGACGTCCTTGTTGTCATTTCCCCCCCCCCCCCCCGTCATGCCCTGATCTTCGAGAAAGGGCGTCTGCTTGGGTGAGGGATTTTCCGGGTTGGTGCTTGATTACGATGTTGAACTCGGAGAGGAATAAATGCCATCGCGCCTGTCTGCGATTTAATTTCTGCACTGTTCGGAAGTAGGTCAGATTTTTGTGATCTGATAGAATTTCTGTAGGGTGTGGGGAGCCCTGCAAAAAATGACGTCATGCTTCGAGAGCTCGAACAATGGCCAACAATTCCCTATCATAAATCTGATAGTTCCGTTCCGCAGGAGTAAAGGACTTGGACAAATAGGCACAAGGATGCCATAGTCCGTCCTCTCCTTGTTGTCGTAGTACAGCACCTGTTGCGACCTTAGAAGCATCGCACTCAATCTGAAATGGTTTCTCCGGATCCGGGATTTGCAGGATCGGTTCTTCAGTAAACCGCTTCTTGAGTGTGTCAAATGCTTTCTGACAGTCAGAGGTCCACAGAAAAGGCTGGTCCTTCTTGGTTAATTCCGTGAGGGGTCGGACTATCTTTGAATAATCCCAAATGAACCGTCGGTAGAAATTACCGAACCCTAGGAATGCCTGAACCTGCTTGACTGTTTTCGGTGGTTCCCACTCGATAATTGCCTTGAGCTTTACTGGATCCATAGCGACTACCCCCGGCCGGATTATTGATCCTAGGAATTCGACTTCTTGTCTGTCGAATTCGCATTTTTCCGCCTTGAGGAATAGGTCACTGTCTTTGAGCCGCTGTAAAGCTCTCCGCGTCCGCTCGTGGTGATCCTCGACATTATCTGAAAATATCAGGATGTCGTCCATATAAATGACCATCCATCCTTCCTGGAGCATGTCTCGGAATAGGTCATTCATCATGTTTTGGAATGTGGCCGGTGCGTTGCACAAACCAAAAAANCATGACTGTCGGTTCAAACAATCCACTGGGTGTTATAAACGCAGCTTTCCACTCATCGCCCTCCTTGATGCGAACATTATTGTACCCTGCTCGCATGTCGAGTTTGGTGAATATTGTGGCCCCTTTCAGCCGGTCAATGATGTCGCTAATGAGCGGCAAGGGATATGCGTTTTTAATAGTCCCCTCGTTAAGAGCCCTGTAGTCTTGAACAGGTCGCAGACTCCCATCCTTCTTGGTGACAAAGAAAAATGGCGAGGCTAGTGGAGACTTGGATTTTCGAATGTAGCCCTTCTCGAGGTTCTCCGTAATGAATTTGTCAAGTTCTATACGTTCTGTATAGGTCAGTGGGTAGATTTTCCTCCAAGACCCCTTGGTATGATGGTCGAAGTCCTTCTTGAATTTGATTGCATGGTCCCATGGTCTTGAGGGCGGGAATCTACTTGCTGCCTTCTTCTCAAAGACCTGTCGATAGTCCTTTACAAAATCAGGTAGGATTTCGTCCAAGGTCCTCTCCTTCTGGTCTTTCTTCGCTGCTATAGCGATCTCCGTAGACTTATTAATCTTTTGGATCTTCTTCTTGCGGTACCATAGCTCGATGGCCCTTGAAGGATTAAACGTAAGCCTTTCGGAGTCTGGGTCTGCATCGTCCTCGTCCGGTATAGCACGTACGAACGATACGACCATATCTTGATTTAGAGGTTTTACTGGGAAGTTCCACAGCATCCCTTCGGGTGGGTCGTGCTCACATTGGTATTTATGGATCTGCTGCTGCTTCCTGATAATATCCGACTTGAAAGTAATGCGACCACTTTCCCAGTCGATATTAGGATTGTACTTGCGGATCCATGGCATGCCGAATAGGACATCGTCCCGTCCAATGTCGGCCACATACCAATTTGTTGGGAGCTTCTTCCCGTGGAGATTAAATGTCCCCTCCACCCGATGGGTAATGGTTCCCATACTATTAACGCTATCGTCCGCGTTCCGGAAAGTCAGAGTCTTGGGTAGTCTGACTGTCGGAAGATTGTACTTGTCCACAATCTTTTTATTGACGATCACTGCGTCCGCACCAGTGTCGATGAGCCCCTTGATTTTGACGGCTTTGTCCTGAACCTGCATGTAACCGGGTATCAGCAGAGCACTGCGTCTCCGCTCTGTATTGGTTACAATAGTTACATGCAGTTCCTTGGGCAAGTCAGGCGTCGAGTCTGCTTGCCTGCCTAAAAACCCGTCTCGAAATCTGTAGCCCTGAGTGCGTTAATAGAGATATTGTCTTCTTCGTCCCCGTCGTCCTCTTCGTCTGAGATCTCCTCAGACTCATCCTCTAAATCCTCGTCGGTAACCTGTCATACCTTCCGACTGACAGGTTTGCCGGGCTTCTTGGGTTTAGAAGGACAGTCTCTGGAAATATGTCCCGGCTTCCTGCACCGGAAGCATAGTCCCTTGTCTTGCAGCTCCTGTCTCTCCTTGACAGAGAGCTTGTTAATATCGAGCGAGTCGTCCTCGAGATTAACCATCTTGACATTCTTCCTAGTCTTCGGGGTTTTGGCTTTGCGTCCTCTGCGATTAGCCAAAATCTTCTCCGTGAGGTGATAGCTATGGTCAATCTCCTTAGTTCTAGTCATCCACTCTTCGATGTTCGTCGGCGGAGGGTACGACATGGATATCTTCTTTAGTAAATATTCTGGAAGCGCATTCCTGTACAGGGCAAGCTGCGCTGCTGGGTCCAGAATTTTTCCCTTGAGAGCTAGATCCATGAACCTCGCATTGAACTCGTCGACTGAAGAGTAGTCCTTGAGCTGTATAGTCGTGAGATTAACCATAGAATCGTCGACCTCATCTACTGGGGCGAATGCGAGTAGGAAATCCCTCTTGAAGACCGGCCAAGAGTCAAAACCTCGAGAGACTCCCGGTCTAATTTCCTCTTCAGCTCGCTGAATTGTGGTGTCCTTCCAGTAGTTTATATTGTCCCCTTCCATGAAGGATAGGGCCGTCGCCACCTTCGTGTAATCATTAACGAAGTCGTGGGGCCGTGCCGTGAACAACAGGAACAGTTGATTAAGGAAGGACCTGGTTTTGTCTCGGTCTCCGTTGAAGACCTCAGGGTCCTTGATCTTGCCTTTCCCTTGTCCTTGCGGCTCATTTCCTGGCGCATTTCCTGGAGCTCCTTGCGGTTCCGGATCTGGGTCTGGTCCTGGTGGTCCCGGTGGTCCTGGTGGTCCTCCTCCTGGGGAGTAGGGATCAGGGTCAGGCCGACCTCCAGGCCTACCTGGTCCGCCTCCTCCTCCACCTCCAGAAGGATTGATAACTCCTCCAGAACTTGCTGTTGCCTGGGGGGCTGGTCCACCGAATAGAGACCCGTACCTTTCTCCCTCAGAGCTTTGCCCTTGCGGAGCGAACACATACCTATGGGCTCCAGAAATGGATTCTGCTGTCGCTGTTCCCGACATGTACGATGGTACTGATTTTCGTACGAATTCTGGGGTTGCGCTGCGACTAGTATACTCCAATTCAGATTTAGTCTCCTCGACCTCTGTCTGAGTATGCTCTTCTCTCGGTTCAGGTGTTTCTGCCTCGATCCGAGTGTCTTCTGTCTTCGGTGCAGGTACTATGACCTTAATCCGAATAGTTTCTTCGATTTTCGGTTCAGGTGCTTCGACCGTTGTCCGAAAAGTCTCGTCCTCCTTGTCCGAGTCCTCTACCTTAGGCGGTTCGGTCTCCTTTCCTTTCTCCTTAAAGGATGGACCTGATTCCTTAGGTGATTCGGATTCTTGAGGTTTCGGGGTTCCTACTCTTGAAGTCGGAAACGATCCTGACGCAACTCTCAGACTATTAATCCGACCAGTAGCTTTTCCAGCAAGTAGTGGTTTCTTGACTAGCGTGGGTTGTCGTCCGTGGGTGCTAGTAATATCCCTCTCTTGTGAGGAGTGTGTTAGGATTAAAGCCGATGCGTGCTTGACGTTTGGAACCTCCTTAGTGTTGTACCGAAGTGGACACCTTTCGTGGGTGCAAAAATTCCACTTGTCTACGCTTTCCCGATAGTATACGTCCCGAGCTTTGTCGGAGTTGTATAGATGATATGACCTTGAACAACTATATGGTTCGGCTGAACTCATACACGTTGTGCTTGTTGTAGGAAAGCCTGATGTAGTTCCCTAGCTCGGAGGCAACTACGGAATTTCCTAAGGTTTTCTTCGAGGTCTATATCTGCGTAGTTCTCCGGATTGATAACCTTTGCTCGTAGGTAGTCAATCTGGTTCTGAAGATATTCCGCAAAGTTTCGTACCCTCGTTGGAGTCGTAACAACTTGTCTTGGAATAAATTCGAGTGTCTGGATGACCTGAGTTATATATCGATGCGCCCGTTCGAGAGTCGCGTGATATCTCCTCGTGAAGTCTTCCTGTCCTAGTACTTCCAAGTTATCTGCTATAACTCGAAGTGTATCGACCGCGTGCACCGGAAGCTGTGTTCTCCGATAGAATATTCCGTCCGTTGAGGATGCTTCTTCAACACTTGTTCCTGGAGTCGATCGATCCGAACTATCCGTTCCTGGACTCGCTCGGGTTGGAATGGGTACGCCTATTGCTACTCCTGATTCTGCCTGAATGGCCAGAGAATTCCTATATTCTCTCCACTCTTGTGTTCGCTGAAACGCGGGTTCCTGTTCCGATACTCGAGTGCTCCGACCCGATGATGTCGAACCGGTACTTTCTACGTAAGGGATTGTCGAGCTAAAACCTCTTATCAAGGGGAATGGGGATCCTCTTGGCGAACTTGGGAGAGCAACTAGATTCTCCGGGATCGCGAGTGGTGGTAAGCTCGGCAGTGTTTTGTTCCTTCCGCCTAGTACCCTGGGTGATTGTCGCAATGGGGTTTGTGTAGTTCCCTCCGTATTGACTATCGTCTCTCTGTACGTTACGAGCAAGAGAGAGTTCTGATGCGTTTCGTAGTCGTTGTCTTCCGACGTAGGCCTCTGCACTTTTAACAAGTGGAGGGTTAAAGCTTTCAGTCTAATGTTACGCTTTCGAGCGTGACTCTTAAACTATCAAGCCTTAAGACGTCAATGAATAGAGAGCTTGTATCTATTCAGCTACTAGCCCTAGCTTGTCGAAGATAAGCGCGTAGTAGTATTTGCAGTTGAAAGCGAGTTAACGANCAACCAAAGTCGTATTTCGCAAAGAGACTGAAAGCTGAGGGTCGCTCTATGGCGTCGCCTCTTATATACATGTATGCAGGCCTGTAGACGGAATGTTCTAGCGTATACATGGACTTTCTGGTACGTAGTAGTCAGCGCTAGTCGAACCTAGTAACACTGTGGCAGTGCCGCTGTGTACTGTGCAGAAGCGCCTGTGCACTGCGCAGAAGCGACTGTGCACTGTGCAGAAGTACTGTGCATAGAAAGTCCTAGAGAGTCCTAGATAATACGAGACCATTCCTGTCTTTAAGAACCGTAGCTAGAATCCTAGAGTCCGCCATATTCGTATAGTACAGAGACGGAAGTAAAGACCATACCAAATCGTACAGTTCGTAAGACGCCTATCGTACATTCGTAACAAATCCAAGTATGGGAAGCACATCGACGCCGTTCAATCTTACAGCGGAAGTCCAAGCGTTCATTCGCTCGCTTATCCAAGAACTCCCACAGCCCCGACTCGACGTCGAACCCAGGCCCAAGTTCAAGGACCCCCAAACCTTCGATGGAACCAAGTCCCGATACGAGTACTGGAAACATACCCTCCAGCAGTACGTGGCCGGCATGGAGAAGGATCGAGCAATATCTCTGATCCTGTCGTACGTACAAGGGCCCAATATCGAAGCCTGGAAGGATGCGTTGTACGTCGATAAGCATCGGGACAATGCGTGGACTTTTGCGACAGTGGGAGAATTCTGGACTCGCATGGACAGCATCTTCATAGACCCGAACCTGTCGCGAACAGCGCAGGCGAAGCTGGAAAGGTTGCGGATGAAAGGACAAGAAGAGCAGGAGTTCTTCACGGAGTTCGAACAGCTCTGCACCCAGGCTGGCTATGAGATAGATGCGGCGATGGTTCTCAATATCCTGCAACGAGGAATCCGTCCCGATATCGTCGATAGGCTCTATTGGGCTTCCAACGCCCCGGGTATCAACGGCATCCAGAACACGTACGAGAACTGGAAGTCTCGCGTCCTCGCCATCGTCCAGAACGAAAGTATCCACAAAGCCGTCATGAGCAACCGATCGTTCCCCAGCCAGTCTACCCACACTCAGACGTCACAACCTTCACGACAACCGGCACAGTCACACGCACCGATTCCAACCCGTCGCGATGGAACCGGGATCACGTTCGGCGGTCGAGGACAGCCCATGGACTTAGATCACTTGTGTCTCAAGTGCAAGATGAAGAAGCGAGATCCAGGTACCTGCGGCGACGCGTGGCATGTCCCTAACCGCAAGACCCCAGCAACCCAGTATCGTCGTCGATGGGAAGAAGAAGAGGCGCAGCAGGAATTCTTCGACGAAGTCAGGAACTTCGTAGTCGAGGATCCAGATCTCTTCTTATCGCTTGTGAAGAATCCGGATTCAACTCCGGAAGAACTATCGTCTTTTCCCGAAGACTCAGCGTAAACGCGCACCCGTCGAGTCCTAGTTTCTGTTCGTTCGTATCGTCTCTCGCTCGTATCACTTATTCACCAAACTATACCCCTATGAATTCCCCTCCTATGCCTATCAACCGCTTCTCGGTTCTAGAAATCGAAGAAGCTGATCAATCTGTACTATCTACCCCTTTTGTACCATATACGTTTACCGAAGAGGCGTCTCCTAAGGAGCGCGGCCGGCGTGAACCGGTGCTTAATTCCTCTTCCAAAAATACAAAAAAAAATTAAAAAATACTCCGAGCGCGACGGAACCCAAACACAACATCTTTTCAATCACCACTATCGGACCCAAGTGTTTCAAGGTAGTCCGAGGATCAGGCAGCAGGCGACAGCTAGATGTACCCATGATCGTCACCAACCCCGAGACCGGCATATCCCATGATGTCAAAGGTCTCTTAGACACGGGGTGTACGGGATCCTGCATCCATAGGGATCTCGTTAGACGAGCAGGACTCACCATGACACCATTTGCACAGCCAGTGGCAGTATACAATGCGGACGGTACCACCAACATCGGTGGAAGTATCACCCATTACGTACTTGTTGTTACGCTTTCGAGCGTGACTCTTAAACTATCAAGCCTTAAGACGTCAATGAATAGAGAGCTTGTATCTATTCAGCTACTAGCCCTAGCTTGTCGAAGATAAGCGCGTAGTAGTATTTGCAGTTGAAAGCGAGTTAACGAGCAACCAAAGTCGTATTTCGCAAAGAGACTGAAAGCTGAGGGTCGCTCTATGGCGTCGCCTCTTATATACATGTAAACCAGCCTGTAGAAGGAATGTTCTAGCGTATACAAGGACTTTCTGGTACG
The DNA here is from genome assembly GCA_029747595.1 of Trametes cubensis. Classification (NCBI taxonomy): domain Eukaryota; kingdom Fungi; phylum Basidiomycota; class Agaricomycetes; order Polyporales; family Polyporaceae; genus Trametes; species Trametes cubensis. Next base: position 26,353 of record JAPEVG010000328.1, on the reverse strand, counting down.
TAGTAGTCAGCGCTAGTCGAACCTAGTAACACGGTGGCAGTGCTACTGTGCACTGTGCAGAAGCGCCTGTGTACTGCGCGGAAGTAACTGTGCACTGTGCAGAAGTTACTGTGCATAGAAAGTCCTAGAGTGTCCTAGATAATACGAGACCATTCCTGCTTGTAAGAATCGTAGCTAGAGTCCCAGAGCCCGCCATACTTGTATCGTACAGAGTAAGTACTAGAGAATGTTACCAGTCCATTGAGACGTCGCAATACCTATTGTACATTCGTAACATATAGTACAGAGACGGAAGTAGAGACCATACCAAATTGTACAGTTCGTAAGACGCCTATCGTACATTCGTAACACCTAGTAGGCATACCGTTTGAATCCCGTCTTGCTTTTGAGTAGTACTGTAATCAGGACTCCGGCGACGATGGAGTCAATGGACACGGCTAGACCATATATTGCCGAAACAAGCCACTACATCAGGAAAAACTCCCCCAGCTAATTAGTGCAAATATGCGCTCACGAGCACTCATGAGAGAACAATTAGACGTCCTACTCCATAAGTGCTAATTGGATAGGTTACCCTGCTAAATTAGCAGTTCTTGGCGATAATTATAGAGAATTTGCCCTCTATCTGTCAAGCATAAACCCATTGAGCCCACCAGACGTCTCTTTCAAATATAGTTGATAAACTGTTCATTCAGAATCAAGCTAGATTGTACAACTACAGTACTACAAGCAATATACAACAATAGTTGATGGTGCTCAGACTCAAGGACACTGTCAGAGACTACCCTAACCCTAGTACCAAGCCTGCATGTTGCCACACTCGCCTGCTGTTATAAAGACAGCTATAGTTAGCTCGAATCCAGGAGAAAGACTCAGTGAGAATAAGACATGCATGTACTGATATCTGTCTACTAGCGCAGCAGGCATGAGTGGTAGGAGCACAGACTTGGAATGGTCAGAGATTGCAGTATGGCCACTTGACACGCCAATACACATTTGCATCAATTTCCACCATGAGAACGAGGTTAGCCTGAGAGGAAATGAACCCATTGTTGGACACATACCTTTGATCTATGGTCACGTCTCCTGACCAGGGTGGGGCAGTAAAACTGAGGTGGCAATCTACTGGGCGTCATTGGGACACATGTGGGTCTAGTAGGCGTGGCAGACACAAGTTAGATAAAGATCCACATAGCAAGGGTGCAGATAGCATAGAAGTAGAGAGCAGGATGCAGCTGGTAGCAGGTACTATGTCCAAGTACAAGTACAAGAGGAGAAGCGGCAGTGGAGGTGCATGTTCAATGCATTATCATAGAAAAGAGCATGTAAAAAAACACTGGAACATTCAGCGACATGGTAGGCGCTAAACTGAGCCCTAATTTGGGAATAGACGCTCAAAATTTGAACAACTCTGGATCTGATGCAACACTTGCCTTGGTTGCCTATGCTTTGACCAAACCACCTGATAAACAGAGGGCCTATTGTCCATTGCACCTCTTCAGTCCAATTGATGGTAGCATGTCAACACCAGATTAGCAAACATCTTAATGTATGGCACGGTACATAAGGATTATATCATTCTAATATAGTGCTGAATTATCTTAAGTAGTGCGCAAGAGAGCTTATTATATTGTGTCACTATCAATTAGTGTTAATTAGCGGCCATGAGTGCTAATTGGCCTGAGGAGGGTTTCTTGGTGTATGGCAGGGGTATGTCGAGGGTACCCAACGTTGTCGAGCGCAGATGCTCACCGTAAGGGTCCCCAGGTCCTCCACCTGGATGAGGACATGTAAGGGTTAGCATTTGACCCTGAACAATATCGGTCGGTGGCTCACGTTATGACCTTTGAACGCTTGCACAGTCAAAGCTGCATGGTCTGCTTGAGAGCCCTGCTACAGTGAACCATCGAGTAAATTTACACATACCAACCATGAATCCTGTGCACATAGTAGAGACCGGTGAGCCCGAGCCATAGATATCAAAATTCTAGCAGCTGACCAAACTCGGCCACCAGTAGTACAATCTGCGGGACTGTCTGTCAGGCTCATGGTGAGCGGAGGGATATCTCAACTAGTGTACCGCTAATGCAACGAGCAGCCTATATCTCGGGTCGACTAATTATGTATGTGAGATAAACATGTTGCTCTACATCATAAGGGGAAGGAATATACGGGATACTTACTCACGTACACCCTCCGAGTGTAAAAGCTGGAGACATTGGGTTTCGTGAGCCTCTGGAGGCATACGGAAGCAGTCGAAGGATGGGAACTCGCCCTTGACAAAGTGTCATTGCCACAACCTGCTCACAGGCTTGGAGGTCAGCTGAGGTGTTACTTCGCAAAACAGTCACTCACGGAGATGGGAGCCAGTAACTAAGTTCGGTCAGAGCAATAACGGCTGTGCAGTAAACAGGAGAGGCTTACCCTTAATGACCTTGTTGGGAGCGGTAAGCCAGGATCAATACAGGACGATATGTACGCGGGACAGGCAACGTACCACGTGTCCGAGAGTAGGCCGACGGGATTGAAGTAATTGGTCACGAGATGATCATAGCTGTATGGGAAGGCATATTGAGTCGTACCGCTGAAGATCACTCGGGCGCCCTGAGTATTCACCAAACGTGGGTGATCATCACTGTATGCAACGTCTCGATGATGCTGATGAGATGCAAAACTTGTAAGATCACGTCGTTCAGAAAGAATCCTAGCACTCGGACTCACAAGATGGTCGTTACCTAAGCCGGAGAGCAGGTTCGTTCTCAGAAGCATTGTAACAGACCGACTGGCAACGAAGGACTTACGATTATTCTGAGAAACCTCGAATCTGACTTGAAGAACCTCAAGTATAGATAGGTCTGATGCAGAGTCAGACCATAGAGCCTACAGGTTGACTATCAATGTCGGCAGAATACGCAGAATGTTAACAGCTAACAGTATGCATAAACACATGCCAATGAACAGTGCGCCATAGGTGTCTTGTAGCGAAGGTATCTGAAAGGGGAGCGGCAGCGCATCAGCTGACTCCTCTGGTCCATCGAAACGTGCAGGATGGAGACTGAAGGCGGGGCGCATAGTTAGTACCAGGAGGTTTAGAATCTTCGAGGAGTGGTCAAGATGTCACTCCCGCGATGAGGGAGGGAAGGATATATAGCATAGCACAGAGAAGGTTTGAGCATGACAGCGCCCAGGGGATGTATGCTCGAAGACCGTGTGGGCATGTGGGCAAAATACGAAGGCCGATTAGACTGACTGGCGGCATCCAACAGTTACGTCCCGCGGGATCAAATCAGTCTTGGGCGCCGCAAAGTGATGTATCACACCCTCGCAATTACGATTATCGCCAAGGCGCAGGTGACTGGCTGCGCTGACACTGAAGGAACTGAACGACTGCGGGGGCTCAAACCCAGGCCATAACTTCGACTCAGTATCGGCTATACCATCTACATTTCATGAATTGGAGCACTTACACAAACCCCTTGTACTCGGAGAAAGTCGACTTCCGCATGCATGTGCATTCAGTCGGACGCCAGATGGTGCGGCACCTAAAGATATCTGCTTGAGGAATCTATAGTACTCCTCTGGTTGGTTATTGGTAGACAAGGCTGTAAGTTCATGTGATCCGAAAAGGAGCTCACCGATTCAAACTCACAATGGCATATCATGATGACTGGGGGTCTGAGCTCCGAAGTACAACTCTAACACCCTGCCGCTAGTCTGAGCCGAGCGTGCAACTGATGGGAACTTAATTGAGCAGTGATAGCGAGCCTACACATGCGAAGCAGCTCGTTGTGTGTCGGTCTAGCCATGTGGTACTGCCCAAAGGACCGGCACCGCAGCTGTTCTATATTGTAAAGTTCAGCGGCAGGCAGTGATATTCCGAGGAACTTCGCGTGCCGAATTTGACCATGGCTTCCTTCAGAGTTACACGCGACCATCTGGTTTTGATTCACCCGCTCGTCGGTCCTGTCGTCAAAGGCTATACATTCAGTCTGATAGTACACCGCTCTGAGTATTCAATACACTGCAACCAACCGGACTGATAAATAGATGGATTAGTCACCAAAAGCGGGGGAGAGTTCATAGAAACTAGGGGGCACTGCGACGTTGCACGCTAGACCGAGGTCTCCGCAGGTCGTTCACACCGTCTCCTTGTGCCTGAAAGCGTCATCCAATGAAGATGTGTCTTGGCTCTCGGAAGCGACGTCCCGGTGCTGCATGTTCTCGGTGTCAACCTTGATATCGATAACTTTCGGACGCAGTTGCGGGAGCTGTTGAATGATCGTGGGCAATCAGTTCTACTACCCACACAATCTCTGAGCTCGATGCTGAGTAGATGATAAATCACCTGGAAGGCTTCCGACCTGCTTGGACGCTTCGTGTCAGAATCCAGCGCGCTCATCCCAAATGTTCCCGCGTCGAGCTGTGCGAAACGGCGTTCGACCAGAGAGCGACGCGAATTCAAGCTACAATGGGTGAGACTCGAGGGGTTGCCAAATGTTTCGTCTAACTCACACAGCGAGCACCGAATTGGCGTAGGCTGTATGACGCTAGTCAGCGCTCGTAGCCCGGATAGGTGGAAGAAACAAGACGACCTACATCTCGTGGACACCATATTCAGCGCGACGTAAATCAGATTGCTCGGCTCGACGACTGCCTGGAAAGGTTGTCAAGCCACGACACAGAGAAGATTCTAGGAAGGGGGGCTCACGAAGATGAGAGACAAGAGGCTAAATATGCTATATAGATGCGTGTCAGGGCTATTTGGACTTCGCGTATAACATGCAACGCCTACCCTGTCAATAGACCTATGCGCCCAACGTCCCAGTCCGTTAGTGGGCCTGCTTGAGCTATCAGAAGTATTGGATAACTGACCGGTGTTAATTGTATAGATGATCAAAATGTCGATCATCGAATCCGTACTACATAACCATGTGGTCACTGACTATCCCCGAAATTTCAGGCAAATGTTTGCTCACCTCTTGAATCCCGTGCGGCTACGGTGGAGCACAACGATGAGAGTGGTTGTCAATACGAGGTCCGCCCCGACGGCGCAGCCAAACCCAGCGGAAATTAGCCACTACATGAGTCGCGTCTGAGCTAATGCGCGAAAATTGTCCGCAGGCTCCAATCTACGCACGGTGTAGTGCTCCCATGCAGCAAACGTAGCCTGAATGAAGCTGCGACGCGCAGATGAGCCAGCAGCGGCGGCAGTCCCATCTCAAGCCAACTTACGATTCCGTAGTAGCCGCTAATAGAACCCAAGAGCGATCAGCAAACACCCATCGCATAGTAGTTCAGGGGTACGTTACCAATCACAAAAGCTGTATGGTTTGCAATGCGTAAGCTCTCATGGAAACTACCAGTTGACACAGCACATACCGAGTTCCCCCAGCATGAAGCCGGCCTTTGATGTGTCGGAGTGAGGTCATACACTTAAGTGATGAACAACAATCTCCTTACGATGACGATGACGAGGGGCTTATATAGGCCCCCGACTATCGCGATGTTAGCAAAGGTCGCAGATATCAAGCAACGCTGACGTACTGAGGTAGACCCTGCGGGCGTAGAATCTGTAATGCCGCTGAACATGTCGCGCGTACAAGAGCCATAGTACGTCCCATCTGACTCACCCGTGGCAGACAAAGATCACGGTTCCCTACGGCCAAAGAGGTCATTGATCAGCGCCCGAGTGTGCTAAACAGCGCAACACTAGCTGTGCTCACCGTGACCACAGGGAGCAACTGAGGCGAGTTGCATGCCACGAGATCAACACTTGATCTATGCGCCACAAGCGTGAAACGCTCACCCTGAGCGACCTAGAAATTTGAAAAGCAAGTCAGTCAGCAGACCAATAGGGCTCGCCACCACAGATGCCAGGATAGCATACCAAACACCGGACAGGAGCGCGAGAGGGTTGAAGTAATTTGTCGTCAAGTAATAATAGCTGTTTCGTATGGTTCAGCGGGTTGTCTAATTACAGCGCGAGAGCGATTGAGCCGCAACGTACCACATGTGAATACACAGAGCGGTATGGAATGTTTCCAACGACCTACACAGTCATGTGAGGAAAGCTATCATGTCTACACGTCAATGAGCACACATTAGAATAGTGACCTGCCATTGGTTGTGGAGTTTTGGTCAGCAATGTCCCCGCGCCGATGAGCATCGCTACGCTTCTACATACCAGTGCCTTGATGATTGGTACGTCGTTTGGATACAGACGGAAGTAGCGGTAGGTTTGGTGAGCCGTAAGCCCGTACAGACTACGTGTACAATCATCATGGTGAGAATGGCCTTCAATACGCCCATAGGGAGTCAGTGATATTAGTGCACTCACATGAGGCCAAAACACGTGCCGAGGAGAACCGCACCGAAGGTGTTGTCCAGCTTTGGTACGATGGGCAGCATACCAATACCTGCTGAATCGCCCATTACACCAACAGATGCTGCGCTATTAGCGAGAACAGACATTATGCTATGAGTTGGAGAGTCTGAACGTACGCATCTCCTAGCATCAGTACTTATGCACGATCAGCATAAAGTTCAATCTCTTGGATCTCTAGAGACGTACCTGTTCCGGCGGCGCCCACAAGGCTGAGATTGCGCACCACCAGGATGAAACGATCAATCGCCATACCTCACTGAGCAGCGCATCGTGGGATAGTGCAATTCGACCATATCACGATGGCGAACCGTCTTGGGCCGCCGCGCGCCATGGGCGTGGAGACAACACACCAGGCCGTCTCGACCACTTGATATCTCAGTGCTTCATCGAAGGCCCGCTCAGCTTCTGGCATCTGTTCATGTGGTCATCACTCGAACCCCGCAATCAAAGGAAGATGGCGCCCTCAGTCGCTCTCGGCCACCGGGCGCTGGAGAAGCCAAGAGATGGATCGGCGATCCCATACACAGCTGGTGCTTTGGGAATTCGACAATATCGCCGCGGTAGCCGAATCCGACTGACGCGTACTGTCGGTTGATCCAGGCCTACTTTGGAGAAATGTACAACGTCAAGGTGGGTATTACAAAATCGGCATCTATTTACGGGCAAGGTGAGAAGGCATGAGCTAGAAGGTGGACGGGCAGCTTGAGAACTTACACAGGTACATGCACTGACCTCCGAGAGGATTCGGGCGTTTATCAAAGGTCATCAGTGCCAGCGTGTCATCGTCGTGGCGAAACATGAATGAGCTATGCCAGCTTTGGCGCAAGAGACATAGATCAATTGAACAGCCCCGAGAATGTCGCCACAGTCTTACCTGCAAGTGGTCTAAGGGGAGATCAAAACGCTGGCGAAAAGACCCATTGTACATAGCTTCAAGGCCTGATGCCCTCCTCCTCTCGTAAACCTCCGCCAGCAGCGACCCGAGGATGATGCGTCTATGGGAGAGGCGCTGCCAACATGAGGTGAAGTTGATTCATAAAACCAGCTATAATTAGCAGTCGGCAAGAGTCAGCATGTGGACGTCCGAGAGCAGCTTAATAGCTTCAATGCAGATTCACACGTCCTGCTGCCAGGAATGGTTGCCGAATGGCAAGAACTCTGCAAGGGCAACAAAGGCGGCACCGTGAGCTATACAACCAGGAGACAGACTGCAGCACTGAAGTATCGAACATACCGAGCTTGAGAAACTGCAGTGCTTCCGTCAATGACAAAGGGGTAATCCTGTCATATGACAGCCTGAGATGCAGACTGAGAAATGCCTCCCGCGAAGACGCCATCCTGAGAGTCCGAAGCCAGACTTCGCCGAGCGGACGGTGTCATCAAGCAGGTTGCCGTAGTCGAAGAGAAACTCGGAGATTTGGTGCATTAGAAAACATGGCCACATCCTTAGGTCCCGTCTCATCGTGGATCGCGCCGATGGTCCAACAGGTGATGAAGAGAGACACAGTAGGCGCCAAGCCAACACCAATCGGAGGAACTGCTCGTCTCGATAAGGCAGTCGATGTACTTCATCATGTTGAGTCGCAACTCAGCCCCGTCGCCCTAGAGGCCTCGAATCGCTCATAAACCAACCTCACACGTTCGAGCACGTTCTACGTAACCTAGAACGATAGACTACTCGTTGTTCAGATCAACGGTATCTTAAAAGGCGTACCCCGATGAGACCGTTCTATGGATCCGTACCAGTGCGACGTTCACAGCTCGTGTACGACTCTCTTCTTACCGCAGTTCTGCAGAAGGAGGTGTGGTAGATGGATAGAAGGAGAGAAGCTCCACAGTTGATACGCCGCCGTGAGCAACCTTCCTTTTCTCATGTCTCACGGAGGTAAGGGCAAGTTGAGCCCTGCTGCGACGCTGCCGCCTCACTGAGATGCGCATGGCATCGCAGAATCGGCAGATTTGTGGGGCGTCGCGAGAAAGGAAGACGGCGAGGTATTCGAGGTGCGGCAAGCTGTACCCAGGACGTCCCCATGGGGCGGAGCTATACTCCGCCGGTGATATGCCAGGCAGCTCCCGCTGCCGCAGGGTGCTGCAATGTGGGCGCCAGAAGTGCCTGAACATCCTCCCCGAATATAGCTCGCTGGTACAACCCGCAGTGTTCTTGGGGATAGTCTCCCATGTGTCTGAATGTCGGCTGTCGCTGTTAATCGGTGAGCCCTAAGAGGTGGCCAGTAGCCGGTTTCAAGACAAAAAATAAACCATATACGGGAACAACGACCTTCGCACCTGGTATAGTACAATCGATCATCTAACTCTACCCACGGCGTGAGAGACACCCATAACAAAGACTCCGTGATCATCGCTCAAGATGCTGGACATCCTCCGCACATCCCATGGCCACAGCCCCAGCAACTTGCGACGCCTACGCCCATCGTGCGCAGTACGAGCGAAACGACGCTTACCACACCCTCCCCGAGCACGAACCCGCTCGCGATGATAATCAGCTTGATCCCGCCATTTTCCCTCCCAACGCGTGTGTAGTAGACGTGCTCGACGATGCCACCTATCAGCCTTGCTAGCGAGAACGATGGCGTGTTGAGGAATCCGATCGCGAAAGCCACCCCGGATGGAATCCACTTCGCATACCGGGAACCGCTTCGGACAGCGTACGTCTTGAACGCTGCGACGACAGAGAAGAGCACTGCGAAGAGCAACATGAACTCTCCGCTCTTATCTGGCAGTTCGCCGTCGCCTGTCAAAACAAGAAGATGAGCATCCGTATCCATGAATGCAAGGCAGATATCGTACGCAGCAACCGCGCCAACCCAAGCCACACATATGCAGTTGGCGCAGGAAATGATGGGCCGGGGATCTCATATGCGTTCTGATACAATGAATATGCAGTAGTCGTTACCACAATCGATAGACATGACCCGATGAGTTGCCCGTAGAACTGCGCGCGCGGCGAGGCGCGAACAAGATGTCCAGTTTTGAGATCTTGCATGAGGTCTCCGGCTCTGCATCATCATTAGTGTGACATTGTGTCAAAACTCTGCAGTGACATACTGCTGCGCTCCTGCCTCAGCCACTCCGCCGGCAATGATATTGGCCACGATGTTGCCAGGCTGGATCCAGGCAAAGAAGAGTTGGCTGATCTTGCCGAGGCCACTGACAGGATTGAGATCTGTCTCTCCTAATGCTCGTACACTGTGCTCTGACAGTCAGGCTTTCCACTTGGCAGGATGATATAATGATGGGCTTACCCAAGGACACTCAGCAACCCGCCCATGATAAATCCGATGAATGTCGCCCAAGGCTTGATACCATCGTGCCCGAAGACGAGCCATACCAGTATCGTACCGGAGACGATGCTGCCGCACAGTCCCCAGATTACCCATTGCATCGGGACAAGCCTGTCCTCCGTTTCGACTTCTTTGCTTTCTTTGCTTGGTGAGTCGCCGCCAAGTCCGAACGCCACCTTCCACAGCTTTTCGTAGAAGATCTCGTACATGACTGGTATGAGCGACACCACGCTGTCCGAGCACATAATCGCAAGCGAGACCCATAGGATCCATCCGCGAGAGCCTGTAGTCATGTCTCCCACCGGGCCTGGTGCCCAACCGCAGTATTTGGCTAGCGGAGACAGTACGCCCCACCCAACCAGCATGCCCTGTCCACAATCGTTAGTACAACAAATATCGTAGTGGCAGAGGCGACTAACCAGATTCATGCTCAAAGTTGTAGGGAAACCCATTATAATTCCTTGGCCGATATAGGACAGGCTAGGCGTGAACGTCCACAGCCATTCCGACGCTAGGTATGTTCCGAATAGAGGTATGGAGAACACCACCGGGAAGAAATAGGCTGCCAGCTATGCGTGACAATTTAGCCACTGCATGATATTCAAATTCGACAGGTGGACTGACCGTCATTACTCCGGACGCCGCAAAACTCCACGCTAGGGCGCTCCAACCCTCTTGTTCAGCCACTTCCGTCTCCGGAGCCTGGAGTGCATCTGTCTCTTGCGCCTCCGCGGCATACGCGATCGACTCATCTTCCTCGCTGCTAGCAAGGGCGTTGTACCCGCGACGGCGTCGCACATTAGTCTCGGGTGAAGGCAATTGATGCAATACGGAAATGAGTTGGCCTGTTGCAGTACCCGAAGGGAATGCAAGTTGCTCTTCGATGATCTAGAGAAGAGGTAAGTCATGGATGAGCGACTGCAATGGGAGTTGCATACCACTTGTTTGCGTAGTGGCGGCGATAGGAATACCCTACCTCATACATCAGGCACGCATACATGAAACGCATGCAGTTTATGCGTACCCGAAGAATGCAACGGCGCAAGACCACCCCACCGCGGCAATCCATGAGAGATGTACTGGCGGTGTGCCATCTCGCTCCTCGTCAAGAAGGCCCAGGGCAGGGAGTATACCGACGAAGCCTGCAGCAAGCGGCATCTATCGTCGAATTAGATGGTACGCTTCGCAGTCCGAGGAAGACGTACGGTGCCGGTCGCGACAGCGGTAGTTTGAAGTACGACGTTCTCTTGAGCACTCATCGGTTTGGGCAAGAACCGCGATAGGAGGTATCCTATAAGGGCTGACTGTAGAGACATCCTAGATCCATATCAACCACGCGTCCATGACTGAAGACAGGACAACTCACATGCTAATCCATCCAGTTTGGAGACCAAAGTAGAGATTTGTGAAGCATAGTAGACAGCCGATAAGCAGTCCCAACAGGACAGCTCTTGCCTATACATTGTGACGCATTTGAGGCCATTTGCTCATTCTAGGAACGTGCGAAAACATACTGTGAAGTCGCCATGGCCTCCATCCACCGTGCTATCGGCAACATGGCGAGTAGTCCTTCGTAGCCGCCTAAGTGCGTATGAGCATAGAAAACCTATTTGCTCGAGTCACTCGAGTGACGGACCTGACGCATCCCGAGAGAGAGAACATGGATATGTCTAGATTCTCATGAAGAGTGCGTTGGAGGAGACAGGACCGAGGACAAGAAAGCCACTGTGGCGGAATCTCCGAGTCGAGGCAGGCTCAGTAAGCGTACGTAGACGCCCATACTAGGCGCGCTATGACATAGACGCCTCAGTTAGTCAACTGTGTCCAATTATCGCTTTGGTCATCTCTGCTGCTCGTCGCGTTGTCGGACGAGAATCTGCAGCTCTGGTATGATGTGGTTCTAGTTCCTTGAGCTCAACTGTAGCGTGTGGTACACGAGGGTGCACGTTGGGCGCACGCGTCGAGTACGTACTCACGCTAGGAGCTTGAGTGAATAGGCGCCCATGGCGCTCTCGCGAAGCCCTACTACTCTGCTCCACGGATGAGAGTGGAATTGATCAACACAATACCAAGCGTTGGTATGTCTAGCAAGCTATGGGTACATCGAAGATAGATGATACAAAGGCACATAAGCTGACTTGATAAAAGTTCGTGAAGGGTCATCAAAAATAGTCTGTGTGTACCGCATCTACCAGCTGCAGCCTCAGAATAGCACCAGTCCGGTCCGTCCGTGAGAGAACAAACGCGTCGCCTTAGCGGCAGCGTGGCGTGCTACGCCAGTGCGAGCCAAGCCCCACCAGCGAGACCGGCGCATACGCCTGCAGTAATGCCCAGCCAGCCCGATTGGACAGACCACCTGGGGACGGCGCCGCTAATGGGAGGTGCAACAGTGTTCGTGCCGACCTCTTTGCGCCAAGAGCTATAGTCCAGTATCGTGCCCGCAGGCGCGCTGACCCAGGTACTTGTGGGCACAAATGTAGGCGTGAACGTGTCGACCACAGCTACGGTTTCACCTGGAAGAGTGGCAAGATGAGCATGGCGGGGCGGGAGAAGGGTCATTACCGGCATGCTATTACGTACCTGAGGCGTCAGTTGTCGTGTACGTGTAGACGGTGGGGCCAGCATCGCCAACCGTTGGTTGTGGCTGCCCCACAGGCCCTTGCTGTGGGTCGGGTACCGCAGCAGCAGGAGTAGTCGTAGTCGTGAGTGTTTGTCTACGTAGGACAACGTGAGTCAAGAAGGACATAGCCAATGACTTCGCGGTATACGCACAAGGTCTCCGTGGTAGGAATGCCAAGGTTGGGATCGATGGTAATCAATTCAACGACCGTCTGACCCAGTCTAGCACAAGCGCGTATGAGTTCAAGCCACCACAGCAGAGAGGAAACGCTGAAGACTCACTCGTCCGTAGTCGTAATCTCCTGGGCGTGCACGAAGCCAGCGCAGAGCGTCAGCAAGGCAGTAACGAATACGAAGGGTCTCATCGTGGGGGTCGTGGCCTCCGGTGGGCTCGTGGTGGGGGTTCGAGAGCAAGGAGTGACCGTGCTCTGCTCGTCGCGTTCGCAGAGGACGTCTTGAGTGGAGTCCTGCAAGTCCGAAAGTTCCACGAAATGCAGCTAAGAATGAACGCATGCCGAGCGATGCCGAGCGCGTGTGAACTACATTGATAGGCGAGATCAGTCGCGATTCAGACTCCGCGCAATCTCAGAAATGCGAACGCCAGCGGGATTTTCAGATTTCTGGTTTTGCTCACGAGTCGTTCGCCGAAAATTCGATGCAGCTTGATCGATGTCTGCAGCTTTTGGCTTTGCGCTCTTGCGTCCCTCATCTCTCCCATCCACCACCATCTCCCCTTCGCGCGTTCAGCGCACACTATCACCTCCAAAGCCTCCGTAGGGCATTCCACGCATCCAGCGTAGCCTCAGCGAAAAAGAGAACCATGCCTCCGAAGAAGGCCGCCGCCGCTGAGAAGAAGATCCTCCTCGGGAGACCAGGAAACAACCTGAAGATCGGTATCGTAGGTCTGTTCCAGTTGTCAGTCTTGTCGCTGCTGTAAGTCACCTGGACGCTCCTGCAGGTCTCCCGAACGTAGGAAAATCCTCGTTCTTCAATGTGCTGTCAAAAACAGGTCGGTACTTCGTCGGAAATCCGTACTCATAGATTGACTCGAGTGCCAACAGACCTTGGAAAGGCTGCAAACTTCCCCTATGCGACAATCAATCCTGAGGTGAGTACTTACGAGAAGCGCGTCGACTGTACCACATTCCCTTGGGAAACGCGGTGCAGCGTGCACGGTCGCGTAGTCGCTGAGAATCTGACGAGTATATGCGTAGGAAGCGCGCATTCCTGTCCCCGACCCTCGATTCGACTGGCTATGCGACCTCTACAAGCCTGCATCGAAGGTGCCTGCATTCCTGACGTGTATCGATATCGCTGGTTTGACTGCTGTAAGTTTTCACTCGGCCATGTCAGTCAATTAGGGATGTAATATTGATGCCATTCCTAGGGTGCGTCGACAGGCGCTGGTCTTGGTAACGCGTTCTTGTCGCACGTCCGCGCCGTCGACGGTATTTTCCAAGTCGTGCGCGCGTTCGATGATGCCGAGGTTATTCATGTCGAGGGCGATGTTGACCCCTGCCGTGACATGGAGATCATCTCCACCGAGCTCCGCTTGAAGGACATCGAGTGGGTTGAGAAGCACCTCGATAGTCTCAAGAAGACCGGTCGCGCTCTTGGCAACACCAGTCTAGCAGACAAGGCAAAGAAAGAGGAGATCGCCACGGTTCAGAAGATCTACGACGTCCTGACGAAGGAGAACAAGGATGTCCGCAAGGTCGAATGGAACAACAAAGAGGTGTGCATCCAATTTCTTGTAATTAATTTCGTTGCAGATAGCTTTGTGATGATAAAGAGCACCGACGCTCGATATAACCCAGCTCGTCGAGGCGGGAGTAACGCCCCATTATGCCTATGAGATCATGGATCCATCTGATTCGCTTGTTTTGACCTTTCACCGTACTCTTGCTTCCACCAGTATGACAGGTTACTGACTAGCACTTCCACAGGTGAATATGACTTCCCAGCTCTTGCTGAAGTTCCAGTTCCGCTTCGCAACTGTTCTGCCTGATGACAAAGAGCCCAAGGCTCGATCTAACCCAGCTCGCCGAGGCGGGAGTAACGCCCCGATATGCCCATGAGATAACTTTTTTTCTGATTCGTTCATCCGCTCCTGATCATGTACGCAGGTGCTGACCAGTTCTACTTACTAGATCGACGTTGTCAACGGCCTTCAATTGCTCACCGCTAAGCCTGTTACGTATCTCGTCAACTTGAGCGAGCGTGACTACATTCGCAAAAAGAACAAGTGGTAAATGTCGCTTTCGACCCTTGTATTATAACTTGTCCTACTCACACGTGTACTCTCAGGCTGCCGAAGATTAAGGCCTGGATCGACGAGCACAATCCCGGCGACCCGCTCATCCCCTTCTCCGTCGCACTTGAGGAGCGTTTGGCGAACATGTCCGACGAGGAGCGCAAGGAGGAGGAGCAGAAGCTCGGCGTCACGAGCGCTCTGGGCAAGATTACCCAAGCCGGTTATGCGAGCCTCGACCTCATTCGTTACTTCACTTGCGGCCCTGACGAAGTACGCGCCTGGACGATTCGCAGAGGGACGAAGGCACCTCAGGCCGCCGGTGTCATTCAGTGAGTTATCTGTCCGTACCTCCACTGGGGCAAGACGCTGAAGGATGGTGTAGCTCGGACTTCGAGAATAAGTTCGTGTGTGGCGAAATTATGAGCTATGAGGACCTGCGCGAGTTTGGCAGCGAAGCAGCTGTCAAAGCAGCCGGCAAACTCAGGCAACAGGGCAAGCCATATGAGAGTACGTTCATCGTATTTCGTCATCTCTTTGGCCACGACATTGACATCATCTCTTAGTGGTCGATGGTGACATCGCGTACTGGAAGGCCGGCGCATAGTCGAGATTCTCACCTTCATAGACGGGGAGTAACGATTATGTGTAGTATTGTTCTGAGGGTGTATGTTCATGTATAGTGGTGCAGCTAAACTATCACTTCAATTGCGTCATATTGTCCCGTAGCATCGCTCGCTCGCCTCTACGCGATATGGACGACCTGGTAGTTGAAGTTGCACACCCCACTGGTATCCGCCACCACGTCCTGTGTACTGCTCCCTGCGCCCATGATGGTTCCATCTGCAGCAACGAGCTCAACACGCTGCGGGCCCGTCTTGATCGGTACCGTCGCCATGTTCAACCCGGGGTTCGTCGGCAACGTCGCCACTACGCTCCCGCCACTGTACACCCTGAGGGTCACGCCAGACGAGGTCGCCGGGAGCAACATCGCAATGTTGATCAGGTCTTCGGCGTTCTCCCACCCGCTAGGCTTGCCCAAGCCGTCCCCGGAGCACGACGCGCTCTTCAACAACGGGCGGTACCAAAACGCGCCCGCGAACGCACCAAACGGGGTGACCTGCGCCAGGCTCGTTGCGCCGTTCTTGTACGCGACGATGAACGGCGCGAGGACGTCCTGCCAGTGCATGTGGTCGTACCCGTTCGAGTACGCCTGGATGGCAGGCGCGCCTGCGATGGCCTCGGGCCAGCAGTTGCCGATGTAGTGGCTCTCGCCCGCGTCGTTCCAAGTGATGATCTCCACGAAGTCGGGCTGGAGCGCGAGCACCTGGCCGATCCTCAGCGGGAGGTTGAGCTCGCCGCGCCTGTACCAGTTCTGGCCGGGGTCGATGTGCTTGAATTGGACGGACGAGAGAGCTGCAGCAACGGCGTCGTCAGCAAGGTGCGCAGCAGAGACTAGATGTGAAAGAAAGGGCACTAACGCATCATGTAGACTTTGCCTGCGGCATGGGCGTTCACGAGCGCGGTCTGGTCCTTGGCCGAACTGACGTTGACCAGGCCTTCCGACACCTCCGGCCATGCGCTCTCCCAGCTCATCACGCCGTCGACGACTGGGTAGTTGTTGAAGAAGTTGGCATCGTACGTCGCACCGCCGTAATCGTCAAAGTCAGGAACGAAGAAGGGATTAATGCCGTCTGCCGCGAGCGCGTCCTTGAGTTGAGACTGCCAGCCGGCGTTGGGGCTACTGGCACCGAACGACTTCGAGCCGCCATCAAAGGTACTCAGGAAAGGACGTCCCTCGTGCCTATAGTAGGCGGAGTTCCCCTGGTACTGCTTGAACAGAGGGAGGAAGGTCGATGGCTGGTCGAGCACCGACATGTCGAACGAGAAGAAGAGCTTGAAGTCGTTCGCCGCCGCGGCGTCGAAAAGCAGCTGGATGGCATTCGTCGCCCAGGAGGAAGAGACGTCTTGCACGTTCAAGGCAAAAGCATCGATGCTCATCTTCTTTGCATCTTGTACGTCTTTCACGGCTTCGTCTGAGCCCCCCATACTACCGACCTGTGGATTGGCAGTGCGAGATCGGTCAGCAGAGCACAAGTTTGAATAGGCTGGATACCGACCAAGTAGTGAGCGAACACGCCCTTTAAGTCGGCGTCAACGCCTCGAAATAGAGACGACAATGTGCCGAGGAGAGCAACGGCGGAGGTTGGGCTCCAGAATCGCATGTCTAGGTCGAATGCTGACCGCTCGGGAGGTAGTTCTGTGGATGTCAGTGCGGTCACCCTTGCGTATTTAAGCAAACGCCCCGAGATGCCAAGCAAGACCAGACATCGACGAGTCGACCATCGAGAACCTACGATGGCCTACGATGACTACCGACACACGACGACGAGCTTCTTGGTCCACATGGCAAGGAGCACCGTGATCTCTCGAGTGAGTCCAAGTCGTCATGCCGCCTGACCCCAGCACCTGAGCCGAAGCGCGTGGTGGATCGAGAACAGGTTTGGCCCAAATTCTAGCCACAGACAATGTGCGTTGAGTGCGGTCATCAAGTTGTGATGGCACCTTCTATTCCAGTCATATGGACACGCGATACATGTGCCTTCAAATTCAGCCGAGGATCGGCCTTTGGGCCTGGGGAATCTGGAGTTCTGCTACGTTCAAAGCACCTGTCCTAATCCGGGAGGGCGATGAGCGATGAACATGGAGCAGGATACACGAGCGGCGAAGATGTATGCAAAGCCTATGGTTGTGATGATTAGTTCTGTACTTGAAGGTGAGGATCTATGTACGCTTAGTGTAAGCCCTCGGCACTGCACAGCAATGACGCAAGGTCGGTCAAACAGATTGATTTCGACCGTGATGCACAATTACTTACATGATGGCGGTATCTCACTGATGATCGGCCTGACTCCAGGTCCAATCGCGGGGATCCCAACATGTGCGTACACGGTACTCACTTGCCCTCTCGTTGGTATACTACGGGCAATCCGCCCACGCTACGCAAAATCTAATATGCTGCCAATGTACTAGCGCCGGCACTTGGTTCGGAATGTGTCTTGGCACCATGGTAGCAACATACATAGTTGGGATGGGTCGAGAGGTAAGTAAGTTCATGTATCCTGGGTGTGCAGCTGACGATGATCGTGCTTGTTAGCTCTCGAATGATTGGGCTCCGATATATGAACTTGAGGCTCCTGCACACCCGGAAAATAGAGAACCCCGACGCCGGGCCGCCGTCTGGAGGCAATTTCGAGCTATGTTACGTTCTCACACGATGTCCGGGGCTCCTAAGAGCTACATGCGAACATGCATGCGACCGTGGTGCACGACAGCAATTAGCTGATGCTACTGTGCCAGGATGCAGATTGTTTCTGGAGCGTCGTACGTGCTACCTCCGACCCGAACTTCGGGCGACCCACTACATATCCCGCAGGTCGCGCTACAACACGCTCAGGTACGTGGGATGGACTCGCGCGTCTCTAGTCAAGTCACCTATGGGATGTGCTGCATGTCAGCTTGAGAAAAACTACGTATATAAAATGAGATCGCTGGACAGGACAAATACCATCACCCTAGTCACTTCCTCAGAGCTCATTCTACCAGAGCGACATGGGCGTCCCTACAACGCAGAAGGCTCTCTTCATTCTCAAGGAGAGTTCACCGCATGTGCTCGGTGATCATACGGTGCCTCGTCCTGGTGCCCATGAAGTCCTTGTCAAGGTCATCGCCTGTGGACTGAACCTGTCCGATGCTGTCGTTATGGACCCTCCTTTCTCAAAAGCACTGGTCTCCTCCTGGCCATACATCGCCGGTTCTGATGGCTCGGGAGTCGTCGTAGAAGTCGGAACCGACGTCACTAACCTCAAATTAGGCGATAGAATGTAGGTGGCCCGTTCTCATAAGTCCTACATGAGTCGATTGAAATCGCCTTGTGTTACAGTCTGTTCCAGGGGAACAGTCGAGACCCTCTACGCTCCTCTACGTTCCAGCAATATGCCGTCATTGATGCACAGCTCACGGCGGTTGTAGGTGTTCATGCGCCTCTCTCGCAACCTGTGCATTCATGTATACCCTATCATCAGATTCCGGAGAACATCACGTTTGAGCAGGCGGCATCCATCCCACTCGCACTCACAACAGACATCACTGGTCTTTACAACCAATCGCCTACACCTCAAAATCTCGGCCTACATTACAAGCCTGTCTGGGAACCCGAGGGTGCGACCGCCTATGCCAGTACCCCGGCATTCATCGTCGGTGGTGCCTCGTCCCTCGGACAGTACGGTGAGTCTCTTTTCATTGTTTAGTCATTCGAAATGCTCAGAACCCAACAAATCCAGCTATCCAACTCGCCAAGATGGCCGGTCATAGCCCCATCATCACGACCGCCTCCTTGCGCAACGAGGCTCATCTCATCTCCTTGGGAGCGACTCACGTTCTTGACCGCTCGCGCTCCAACGAGTCTATCCTGGGAGAGCTACCGAAGCTGACGAACGGAAAGCCGATCAAGTTCGCCTTCGTCACCGTCGTCTTCTCTCACGATTCGTGTCGTCTCGCGCGCGACGCACTCGCTCCTGGAGGTGACCTTCTGACTGCCGCTCCCGGCCCTGCACTTCTTCCGGAAGACGTAGCCAACCCGGGACACGGGAAGCGCGTTGCGTATGGGCATGGTAGTCCGCATCTACCGCACACCAGGGACATATGCATTGATTTGTTCAAGCATCTTACAGAATGGCTTGAACGTGGGTCTCTCAAGGTACGTCGTATCGCATATTCTTCCGCAGCCCAGCTTTCTCACGTACGCTATAATCGTAGCCGAACCCCGTCGAGGTGCTTCCCAATGGCCTCGCTGGCGTTGCAGAGGGTCTTGCTCGCATCAAAGCTCAGACAGTCTCTGGTATGAAGCTCATCGCACGACCACACGACACGCCGAACCTGTGATACTTCTCGCCTTCGTATCAACAGTGTCCAGATTACGAAACACAGTTTGCCATGCGCGAACGTACACCACTTTCCCTTCCTTCGGATACTGCTGTCAGTAGTTGTCAAACTTTCACTTGATTCGACTGGGGAGGTCGTTACGAGACGCGAAGAGACAGCCAAGTTCACTTGCCGCTTCCGATGGATTAGTATCCGCAGCAGGTTCGCAAAGCGGTCTTTGAGTGGAAAGTCTCATGGAAAAGGTGGGAAGATGGACTTAACGTAACGCGCGGCCGGTCCCCTATATATCATTCATTACTTGAAGGACTGGGGTTGTATGGCAACACGTCATGAAAAGATTTGGGGTAAGGCCTGATCGTTTGATCTCGATAGAGAACATCGTAACGATACATGCAAAACCAGCGAAGGTAGTACAGCATTGCCAGTGACCTCAGATCTCGATGTGGACAACGTTACCCCAGACGTTAACCCCAAGCTTATCGAGGACGGCCTGGCGCACTTGGGCGTAGACGTTCTCGTTCAGGACCATCGTCTGGTTATCTATTGCATCGTGTAAGCTAGCCTCGTGCAATTGACAGGTGAGACGGAATATGTACCAGCAAAGAACAAGACCTTCGACGAGCCGAATTTGAAGAACAAGACCGACGTGATCTCGTCAGACGAGTTGTACTGATACGTGCCGATCTTGAACATGGCGTTGCCTCCCGAGTTGCTAAGAAGATATGAGCTGACACCGACGCAGCTCAAGAGTATGAGAGAAACACACAATGCTACGCCCACCTGGAAGGCGGCGTCATTCGACGATATAGACCCTCTAGCGTTGCGATCGAAAGCCTGTATTGCGCTGACGTTCTTGGACTCGGTAAGGGCGGTGATCGTTCTTTGGAACAGCGCGAGCTCGCCCCCAGTGAGGTACGAAGCGGCAAGCTGGAGAACGAGCTTGTCCACGGAGCCGTAGCTGTTCGAGTTTCCTATCTCCGACATGCTGAGGATGGTGTAAGCACGGCGCCGCCAATCGCAGCTCGGGCGTATGGACGTACTTGAATGCTTGCACGGTCCACCCGACCTGAGCGAGGACTGTCCCGTAGTTATCGTACCACTCCTTCATCCTGTTCATGGGACGGCCAGGGTATTTCTTGTCAGACGCGAGTTGAGCGAGGAGCGTGGAGTTGATGACATCCTCCTAAGAACGAATTTGTCAGCTTGATGAAGATGAATGGAGGGTGGTTGAATGTACCTTCATCTGGCCTATGAGGTTGGCAACGTAGGACACAGCCGCACCGCCATTGACGGCAGCACTATCACTCGCAGTCGCGGAAGCGATAGCCGGGTCGTTGTAGATTTCGAGGTCGTTGATGAAGGACATGCGCTCGCTGATAGACATGGTGAGAATAAGCTGGAAGACTTGGTCGAGGGATCGGGGCGGATTTGCGAGCTGGCCTGGTTACTTGATGCGCCAAACATTCGCCTTTTATCTCCATCGAGGGACACTCGTTTGCATTCTCCCAGGTATCCTCAAAATTCCGCCAGATCCGGCGGGGCTTCGAGGTTGAAGCTACACGACTGAACGCGAACTGGCAGTCTTCGCGGTGGGCGCCCTTTCGGTCGCAACGGGGCTTCCGTGGATCTTACAAACAGGTTTCAGACGTAAGTCGCAGTTTGCGCGGAGCAAAGGGAACGAACTTAGGTACCGGTGCGCCAATACGCATCTCGTACCCTCTACGGTCGCTTCGCTAGCGCGTGCATTTTTGATACTTGGAAGGTTTATACCCGATGAGACAGATCAGCAATACAATCCTCTAGTTGAGTACCATGTCTGTAGCAGGTTCGTGAGGTGGCGCTGCCTGTGGCGTGCACGAGTGTGCTGACCGGAAACGCCCTGAATACAGTTGGAACCCTATACGTACGGTGAGCCGAATATAGCTCTCAGGCTTCGGCCCCTGGTCTCTTCTCATCGCGCGCCGCAACTCCTGGAAGTCAGATGAACAATGGACATCGAGTTAGTCGCTAGCAGCGATGTTGCTGCTGCCGCTCGCTCCATCGTCCAGATCAATGGGCTGTCGGAGGCTCTGAAGAGTATGTATACATCCTCTGAGCGTCCGTTGTGCTCGTCCTCCCCTCACTCAATAGAGCACATCGGTCGTCTGCCTACGGGAGACTACGTGCGCTCATGACTTAGTCGAAGGTGACTATACATCCTATGAGCATTCCTATCCTCGCCATGCTTCAAACTCCGCTGTGGCGGAGAATGCGCGTCTATTGCCCCTACTACTACTACTACTACTACTGGCCACGGGCGAGTACGCTACGAGCCTTACTACTTACAATTACTGCCACGACTCGGAGCCACCGTGCTACGAACTATGCAAACGGTTGCGAGCAAGCAAGCTACGGCTATTGGTTGGTATTACACCGCCGACTGCATAATTGACCCCATTGTCAACACCTCCCGCGATCCCGCCAAGAGAAACCCACGCTTGAAGGCGGATGGGCGACGGAGCGTTCTCCGAGTGTGAGCTTGGGATCGATTTGGAGGAGTGCGCTGTCTGTCAGGGTCCGTAGCTCTTGCACCCCGATGGTGTGCCCGTCCCGCCTATTACTGGTGGCAAGCAGCCGTGGGCACTGGGACCTGGCACGAGACCGTTTTTGCAGGCATCAACAAAATACCCTGATCATAAACTCCACTCGTTCACTAGTACTGGGTACACATGGGATGCTGTGATAACTGGGTGCTCCCTGGTTGCCTAGGTGGTGAGAGCTGCACCGTCCGAGACGGGGCGCGGAGGACCGCGCAGCAGCTCGCCCGGCTGATTTTCCCGGCGAGTGGTTTGCAGTCGGCACAATATCCTGGCGTACCTGCCCCACGAAAGGTGGTCGAGCGTGTACTAACTGAACGGCTGTGTTGTATCTCCCTGGGCCCGAGTGAGTTACGTCGGTCTGCATTGGAGTGCAGACTGATCCCTGGGTTTTTTGTATATTTTTTCCCAGGTTTGTAGCTCGGGTAATGCTCGCCATAGGGCGCCTGCCTGTCGCTCGAAAGAGGGATAAAGGCCAAGGGACCTCAGATATAGCTCAGCTCAGTAGGCGTGCGTCGTTCCCATTGAGTAGTGACCGGTCGGGGGAGTACATACAGCTTGAACTCCATTTAAGTGTGTGTCCACGGGGGTGTTTGCGGAAGTAGCTAGCACGAATGTATAACGGCGCTAGCTTGTGGAGAGTACGCTTACATACCTTTGAAATTATACTACTACTACTACTACTACTACTACTACTACTACTACTACTACTACTACTACTACTACTACTACTACTACTACTACTACTACTACTACTACTACTACTACTACTACTACTCGTAGTACTAAACGACGTCGACCCATCCGCTCTAGAAGCATGCATTCGACGTTCTTGCTGATATCTCAGGTTCATCAACCTGTACGGCGTTACATATTGTAACACTGATATGGAAAGCTCCATAAAAAGCATATGCACTCCGAGCTTGTCTGTACTCGTCACATCTGTGCAGAATGACACAGACAGCCCCGTAGCCGCGCGGGACTGTATTTGGGGCATGAACAACCACGGCAGTCTTGCCACTCGCAATCAGAGTCGCCGTTGAAATGTTCTACGGGGATTGCAGAGGGTCATTGCTATTAGGAGGATTTCCGGTGGGTGGTACTGGGCGGACAATGGTAGTATCATAGTGTTCATAGTCACTCATATGCATGCCACTAAAAAGATGCATGGTCGACGGTCGTCCCAAACTAGCAAATTATCATTAGCATGATCCCCCGTTGGAGCTAGGCTCAGCTATACCTCACCCATTGCGCACAGTCGCAAAAGTGTAAGCTGGATGTACAACACCATTCAACCATTGACACTGGATTCACTTGTTCATCATTGCGTAACCGACAATACATCATGAGAGGACTTGGGCACAAAGGGTACGATCTCGACAGACTAGATCACGATCGTTGAAAATCCAGCGAAGGAAATCCTGCTTTGCTAGTGACTGCTGAGATGACTCAGATCTCGATACCCAAAACGAGAGTCTTCGCGTTGGCCCCAAGCTTCTCGAGGACGGCGGCGCGCACTTGGGCGTAGACGTTCTCGTTCAGGACCATCGTCTGGTTACCTGAATCGCCATGCAGGTTAGCCACGTGCAATTGACAGGTGAGAAGGGATACGTACCGGCAAAGAACGAGACCTTTGACGAGCCGAATTTGAAGAACAAGACCGACGTGATCCTGTCAGACGAGTTGTACTGGTACGTGCCGATCTTGAACATGGCGTTGCCTCCCGAGTTGCTAAGAAGATATGAGCTGACACCGACGCAGCTCAAGAGTATGAGAAACTCACGAAGCCACGCCGACTTGGAAGCTGGCGTCGTTGAAGTATCCGGCCTTGGAATCGAAAATCTTCACTGCGTTGCCGTTCTTGGACTCAGTGAGGGCGGTGATCATCTTTTGGAACAATGCGAGTTCGCCCCCAGTGAGGTAGGCAGCAGCAAGCTGGAGAACGAGCTTGTCCACGGAGCCGTAGCTGTTCGAGTTTCCTATCTCCGACATGCTGAGGATGGTATAAGCACAACGGCGTCACTCGCAGCCACGGAGCATGGGCGTACTTGAATGCTTGCACGGTCCACCCGACCTGAGCGAGGACTGTCCTGTAGTTATCGTACCACTCCTTCATCCTGTTCATGGGACGGCCAGGGTATTTCTTGTCAGACGCGAGCTGAGCGAGGAGCGTGGAGTTGATGACATCGTTCTAAGAACGAGTTTGTCAGCAAAAAGCAGTGGGGTCGAGGGTGACTGGCTGCAAGCGTGCCTTCATCTCGCCAGTGAGGTTGGCGACGTAGGACACGGTCGCACCACCATTGACAGTGGCGCTATCGCTCGCCGCAGCGGCAGTGAGGGCCGGATCGTTGTAGATTTCGAGGTCGTTGATGAAGGACACGCGGTCGTTGGCAGACATGGCGAGATGATGCTAGAAGACTTGGTCGATGCGATGGGGGCGGATTTGTGAGCTGGCCTGGCTAGGTGACGACTGATACGCTCAACTTTTATACCTAGGAGCATGTATAATGTGGGGTACCCGTTTGCGTTCTTCCAAGTACTCCCAGGAATTAATCAAATCAGGTGAGACGTAGAGGTTGCTTGACTGAACGCGAGTTGACAGTCTTTGCGGTGGCGGCCCTCTTTGCTACGAAAGGGCTTCCATGGATCTTGCATACAGACTGCAATGCAAGGCGTGGTTAGCGTGGGGCCAAGGGAACGAAGAGAACCGGTGCACCAATACGTACTTTGCCCCTTCTACGGTCACTCCGGGTCACTCCGATGGCACGTGTAGGTCGGTACTTACGATACCCGATGAGACAGATGAGCAGAAACGTCTCCTAGTTGAGCGTCCGCAGCATGCTCGTGAGGTGGCGCTGGCAGACATGAGTGTGCCGAACCGGAGGGAGCCTGAATACAGGTCAGGGGAAGTGGAAGCATATACGTACAGTCAACCGAGTAGCCGAATGCAGCTCACGGACTACGAGCACTATGCGCAATTTTGTCCTTTCATCCACAGACCCTTCGGCCCCTGACCTCTTCTCATTGCGTGCCGCAATACTCGAGAATTCTACGAAGAATCTGAGACACCCCTCGCTCGCAGCGATGTTGCTATCGTTGCTCGCGTCATCGTCCACAGTAGTGGGCTGTCGGGATAGTAGAAGGTTTAATACCTCTACCTTCGCTCTCAGGTATCGTGGGATTTGATGTACTCATGCCAGCTGACGAGGCGATGTCTTTGAGCCCACGCTCTTCGCTCGGGTCGCTGCAAGCAAACAGTCGTCCTTCGACACGTCAAAGGAGACCATAGCTTGGTATCGCGCATAAATCGTTACCCTCGGCTCCGTCAGTGGCTGGGCTGTTCAGCTAGCAAGGTCGGTACATCGTCCGCGCGCACATATAGCGACAAGACATTTACAATCATACCTCAGCGTCTTCGAAGTCCACTGTGATCGAGCAAGCGAGAGGTATTGTAGACGGCGCTATGTTCGAGTCGCTTGAATATGATTAATGGCATCGATAACCAATACTCTTTGGCCATTCCCAAGGCACTGTGGGTGTATGCTCGCGCTGGGAAGAACTCCCGCCACACGGATTCTCGATGAGGCGCCCGTCTCATTCAGATTCGCCATAGCGCTGATGCTATTGCTGCGATGATTCTTGGACAATGAAAGCTGATTGAGGACCTTTTATGAAGATCATAGAGAGCTGAGTGCTCAGTGTACGCGCCGTATCTCATAGCGTTCAACGTCGGCCGTTAGAAGATCTATGTTATATCGTGTTGCCCGACGACTAGACGTCTCCTCGTCAATCGGAGTACGGATTGTCATATGCTGTACTGACGTAGGCCTAGAGGACGAAAACTACAAGTGAGTCTGTTGGGCTTGATGAACGAACATAGGGCTTACTGCGGCTCGGGACACTATTGGGAGAAGATGTTTTTAGTTTGTTTAACACACCCCCATTAACTAATGGAGTAGGCCTCTTCCAGAGCCATTTATTTTTTGCACTTAATCCGGCCAGTGGATAATCCCCGGGCGAGGTGGTGATAATCGCCTCGACCAAGTCCGTACGTGAGGATAATCGACGGAGGATAATCCTGGGATGATCCCGAGGGATTATCACCGGAGAAGTCCGGCCAAAAAAGCGCATAAAGCAGGACTCGAACCAGGGGGTGCCGTGCATGAGTGACACACAGCTTCCACTACACCACAGCGTCTTACGAAGAATACAAGCGTAATACAATATATGCTGTAACCGCCCCAAGGAGCTTGCATAACTACGGACTTAGCGCTAC
>JAPEVG010000327.1:0-38884 GCA_029747595.1 Trametes cubensis | reverse complement strand
CCTCTACCACGTCGTCCCCCACCACTCCCTCCCACAGAACTCCGTTCACCACCATCCTTATCCTATCCCCCCCTCAGAACCCTCCCTTTGACCACCACCAGCAACTCCAACAGCTGCATCCCGCCCTATCCCATTCTCACCCCCACCACCCACACATTCACCACCTCCAGCAGAACCAGACTTGCGTACCCGCTCTCATCCCCCCAGGCATGGACCCTTCCCAGGTCGACATCCGCACCTTTTATCCCTACACCCCAAACGAGGTAAAGCACAGGAAGCGCACCACCCGCGCTCAGCTCAAGGTCCTCGAGGGTGTCTACAAGTATGACACAAAGCCCAATGCCTCCCTTCGCAAGAAGCTCGCGGCAGAGCTTGACATGACTCCCCGCGGCGTCCAGGTACTTGCCTTCTTCCCTTACCCTTCTTCAATACAACGCGTCCCCCTTCCCCTCCCTCATTATCCCGTGCTTATCTTGTCCTTTCCCCCCTCCGTCCTCTAGGTCTGGTTCCAGAATCGCCGTGCCAAAACAAAACAGCAAGCCAAGAAGGCAGAGGCCGCCAAGGGCTCCCCGTCTGACCCCTCGACATCAGCGACCGCTGCCGCCGCCGCCGCCGCCGCCGCCTCCAACCCCCCGATAGCACCTCGTCCTACCGAAGACGCGGCAGACGACGACAACGACGATCCAGATGAGCCATGTGCGTTGGCGCCTCCGTCTCCCAAGCAATCGGAGGACGCAGCACCGGAAAACGCTGCAACAACTGACGGCACCGTTCCCGCTTCCTCAAACGCAAACCCGAACGCCAGTGCACAGCAGGACAACGAACAGGCCCACCTAACGCCTGATAGCCGCCGCTCCTCCATGGCCCCTCCCCTCCCTCGGTCCCCAGCTTGGCCAACGTCTTCTCCCTCGGTCTCCACGGCGCCTGCCCCTTCTTCTACCTCCCCCTCGTCCGCAATCAGCAGTCCCAATCCCGCGAATCATGCGAACAGTTCCCACGTTCGTCTTTCCACCCACCCGCCCTCTGCCACCTCCTCCTACTCGCACAACCACCTCGCGCCCACCGACATTTACTCGCAGCGACGCACCTCTCTCCCTCCGTCCCTATCATCCACGCCCCGGCAATACCCTCGGCATGCTGAGCACCCTCCGCCGGCGCGGCGGCTACGACCCCAACATCCGCCGACGCTCCACGGACATGGGCGGTCACCGCATCGTCGCCCATCCGTACATCTCCGTCGCCCAGAGCGCCAATGGCCCGCATAATATCTATGCCGATGGCGACGATCCTGCGCCTGCCAGGCGTCCCATGCTCATGCAGCGTATGACCACACCTTACGCTCCAAACCACCACTCGCAAGGGACACAAGCGATGCACTCGCCGCAGGTGCATCCTCAACACGCCCACTCTCAGCCGATCTTGTCCTCCCAGGCGCAGCAACAGCGGGCGCAGCACCTGGGACAGCAGCGCCAGCACTACGACATCTCACCCATTCAGGTGTCCATCTCCCATTCGCAGGGCTACAACCAGCCGCCGAACCATCCGGGCAGTCACGGCTACGATCTATTCGCGCCCCGACATTCGATCGATGGCAGCGCGCTCGGCCTGTCCCAAGCGCACGCACAGATGAGCATGGGCTTGTCTCCCTTGCACTCTGCACCTGGCGCAGGAATGGACAACGACGCGTTTAGCATGGGTCTCGGTATGAGCAGCCACTACGCTGTGTCGCAACGTCCGCTACCCGCTACCATACCCGGTCCGCTTCCCTCTCCCAACTATCAGTTCGGCAACCCGTTCGCACCCGCCGCGAACGACTCGTCTTCTAGCTCTTCCATGAGCAACTCTGCGTCGGGCACGCCCCCCAATGGCGCTTCGCCGCCATTGCTCAGCCTGCGACGTACGAGCGAGAGTGCATTGTCAGATGGAGACACGGAGGAGAGCAGCGGCGCGCCTCTGTCCAGATTTGGCAGTATTGCAAGCATCAACGGCAGCGAGGCGAGCTGGACGAGTGCGTATGTCTCCGACGGCGCCGCAGAGGGCGAAGAAGGTGACGGTTCTGCGAGCCGCAAGATGAGCTGGTAAGTGTCCCCTTTCGAGCATCTTACCGTGCGGGCTAGTCCTAGTCGTTCTGCGAACGATACTGATGGCATCGGCCACACCTTCAGTGCCTCCGAGTTCTTGGGTATGTTCTCGGGCTTAGACGTCGGTAGCAATGGTGGAACCCCTGCGCCGCATGGTATACAAGAGTCGCACCCGCTCCGGCAGTCCAGGTCCTCGTCCCACCTCTCGCCCAATGCATTCGTTCCGCATCACATGCAAGCGTCAGCACATACTCCGCCTGATTCAATGGGCGCGGACCAGCAACAGCAGCAACAGCATATTCACATGCAAGCTCCCTCGGACGCAGATGGATACCCTTCGCCCTCGTCTGCGTCTACGGTTTCCGCGGGAAGCAACCATGGGAACGGCGGCAGCCATTCGCATACCATCTCCCACGATACCACGCCGTCGCATACCACCGCCGGGAACGGGAACGGGGGTCACCTCCAGCAGCAAGGGGCGAACTCAATGCGGAATCATTCCTCGAGCGAGCTCGCATACGCGTTGCAGGGCGAACCAGAACCAGCGCGTGGATACCAGCAGCACCCGCAAGCCGGTGCAAAAGAGGAGCTTCAATATCCCATGTATGTGTCACAGGAGGCGAGCGAGACCGACGCGGGCGACGCGGCCGCCTATGGATACGCACAGGAGCAGGGGCACCATGACGCTCGCGAATACGCGAAGGCACCGATGGGGCACTTCCCCACCCTCTATGAGGGCTACGTCTACCCCCACGGCAGCGCCAACGACCAGATTCCAGAAGAGGACGCGTCTGCGATGAGCGAGGCGTACGCCGCGGGCGCGATTGAGCTCTCGCACATGTGCGTACCGGCGTCGGAGGGCGTACACTTCATGGGCGGGTACATGCAGTACTCATAGCCTGCAGGCGTGCTTGCTCGCCTTTGTCAAGCATAGCGCGTAGCATTCCTCCTGGACCGCATCCGTTCTCCGGACAGAACGGATTATCTCGGCCTCGTCGTGCTTTACACCGCACATCTTAATCCACCCGAGGGTCTATTTGATCCGCTCGAGGCAATCTCCGGTCCAGAAGCTGTATTCTCCTCTCGCTGGTCGCTGTTGTTGTTGTCGTTCTGTCGCCTTATCTCCGTCGCCATCGCTGCCACTGTCTGTCTCCTCATCCATCCGTCCACCCGCACTTGTACACCCGCATGCACTCTCGTCGACCCGCCCCTCGCACAGCTATATGTTTGCGTTTAATCGTCTCCTAGCCAACGCGTCTTCCTATCCCCTGCTCGTCGTGATCCCCTTGCATCCATGCCCTGCCACCCGTACCTTGCAGTGCACTTGTACCTGTCACTGCCCCACCGTCTCTACCCTACACCTGTCGCTCTTCTCTCTCTCCCACCTTGGTCTCATCTGACTCCTGCGCAACTACGGACATCTGTTTGATCCCATCTCGCAATTATTTACAGCTTCTCCCCGTATCTTCTTCGACATATCATACAATTTTTCCGCCCCGTCGCAGTGTACAGCTATCGCTCTTCCTCACCACCACACCCGTCATCCATTCGTGCCCCGCTTAACTGTTATTTCTTCACTTTGTTGCCGCACGCGCCCTTCTTTGGTCCGCACGTCGCGCGTATCCCCTGTCCGAGGCAATGTCGTAGCATACTGTAGAATCCGTATAGTCGCGTCTCCCTCTCCGTCCGCATCTCTCCGCCTGTCCCGTCGTCGTTCGTTGCTTGTCGATCGTCATGGGCTGCTGCTACCTTGGCTGCGCTGTCGTCGTCCCTGGTCGAATCGTCTCCCTGCGGTCGTTTCTCGGTGCCCCTACTGCTGCTATACTGCTCTCTATACCTCCCGAGCGAGACATTATGTCCGCTTGGTAATCGTTCCCACCGCCCCGTCGTCCTGGCCAGGCCTGCTATGGCCCCCAGGTACGCGGCGATTGCTGTAAATAGGCTGTTACCTGTACATAGTGTGTAGAGTATCACCTTACTCTCTCTCGACGTTATCAATCATAGTCTGTTGGTCAGACGGGATCGTCGGCCAACACTGCCTTCCCCCTGTACGCCACGGCGCCCCTGAGCGAGCACCGAGATCAAGAAACGAGAAAGCTCATCATACATGCTTGGAGGAGCAACCCGTATCCGAGCCACAGTCGACAACACGACAAACGTTGTAAAGGTCTGATAACTCCGGGACTCGCAATTAGGGAAGAAGGCTCGAACCTCACTCGACCCCTGTGCCGATCTACAGTACATGCGTTCACACCGCCGCGAGTCGATACGGGCGTCGGCCTCGGTGGGGATGTTGCGTTGTGAAGATCCCAATGTCCTTACTGTACTGCATAGTGTAAGTATCATCAGCACCTGCCAGGTCCCCAGGGCCCGGCGCACCTGCGTGCACCGCTCTCGACGGCGCCGCGAGATCGCTCATGACTCTTGATGCTGATGCGAGAGGCGATGGCACTGAGGCTGACAGTGGAAAGAGAGCCCCGGTAGGACCGCGCCGCGCCCTCATGTCAGATTGTAGGATGGAAAAGATAGCGGTGGTGGCATTGGGGGCTATAACGAGCTAGACCTACATGACCCATCGTGTCTGACCAACGTATAACTGGAGGCCACGGAGAAACGGAATGGCCAGCCGCCAATGAAGGTATCCGGGAAGGACCGCTGCACGGGCGCGATCCCCCGCGTAGTGACTTCGAGTGGGGGTCTATCCGGAGAACCCACCAGCCGTAAGACAAAGAGCTCCAGGGACGCTGGACGCGGGCCTGCTCAGTCATCGTGGAGGAGGCTGTATCACGACACGCGTCGCAATAAGGCCATAGACGGGAAAGGCCTTTCGCGCCAAACCGTCTTCCTCGCTGATAGATGACGGTGTTCAGAACCGTGCGGATCTAGCCTTCTACCTCCATCCATCATCTACACGTCGTCGTACGTGTCCTTGCCCTGTCTTGCGAGCGCAAACAGCGCGCCTCCCACGGGCTCGAGTCAGAGCTCGGGGCTCACGGCGCGGCGACCATCCAGTAGTACGTACGTCAGACGTACGAACCGAGTGCGTCCTTCGCTCATATGTTGTAGGTCGGCCATCCCCAGAATCATAGACTCGTGACAGCTCAGAGCTTGGTGATATTCGTAGGGGGCACATGGGGCATGCCGAGGTGAGGTGGGGGGAACGGATGAGGGTATATGGGCAAATGTCCGTATGGACGAGGAGCGTAGCCAGGCCAAGAGGGTGTACCCATGCCGCCGGGCGGTCCCTCGGATGCATCCGAATCCCCGCTTCCCCCCGCCTACTGCGGTGGTGGGACCCGGATTGGCGAGATGCGTCCTGGACGTGAGTATGTCGTGCACCTGTCATTGGCCAACTGTCAGACTGGATTGGCATTCGACATGCCATCCGCAAGAACGCACCTGCATCCGAAGGGCGTGGATGGCGCCACGGAGTCCTCGAAGCTCTTCCGTCGTCCGTAGAGACTCGGATCCACGGGCAGCACCCAGCGCTCCCAGCGCTCCGGCGAGAGTGACAAGAGACGAATGGAGAGATGCGAGAGTATCCGGCAAGGGCGTTGTAGGATCAAGTGGAGGGATGCTGACGGTTGCTGGAGTGCTTGTTGGAAGCGATGATCCTGGCGTATACGATGCACCAGGGGCAAGACCGGGTGTAGTATATGCACCGCTTTGAGTATATAGCGCGCCGTGAGGATATGCGCCAGGCATACTAGCATACAATGTTGTGTGCGCGTTGGGAGGGGTGGATGTCGCGGAGTGCGGTTGTCGTGTGTCCGTATTCACCCGGGCTCGACGCGGTCGAGTCCGTACATCAGTATTTGCTTGGTCGTCGGGCGGCGGGAAATAAGATGCAATGTCGGCAGGATCTCCGATCGGAGCAGACGGGGCAGAGTCGGGGACGGGGATCGGTGGATATGTTGCTCCATCCTCGGGAGATGAGTATTCTGGCGATTGCAATGGTGCGGCATGCGGTGAATGCTGAGGGTCGCCTTGTTGATGCAACTGGTATTGAACTTCGGGTCTGTACCAAGGGCCCAAGGCATGCTTGACAGCAAACATCTCGCTGCGCAACGAATGGACGACGTTCTCCAACGCGGAGAGCCGAAGACGCAAAACGGCGTTCTCCGCGGCCAGAGTCGCACATGACGACGAGCACTCCTGTCGCGGTGTGTCTGTTCTGGCATTCTCTCCTCGCGACTATGAAGTGAAGGTGTCAGGTGATACCGTGTCTATACGATGTTCGTCAGGCGTACCTCGCGACCAGTGCGCTGTTCGTCAGTAGGTTGCTCTGGTTCCGTGCTGGTTTCCTTGGCTGGTGCGTCTCCACAGTGATGGTTTGAAAGATCTTTCCTGAGAAGGCGTGTATTGCACTCGGGTTTAGGACAGTGTACTTGGACGTATTGACAGGAATCCTTTAGATGGACTGGCAGGAGGAGTCTTTGGCATGTGTACGAACAGCCGATAGATTCGTGAGGACACTTGACAAGCAACTCGTCGACCAACTGTGGCAGATGTGAGCCGAGGAGCTTTAGAATGAGAAGTCGAGATGGAACGTACGTTCCGAATGACGGGATCGGCGGGAGAAAGGTCTTGGATGGAAAGCGGGGTTCGGTCGATGGGACAGTGGCTGTTGATTGCAATAGCTTGGGAGATGCAGTCGTAACAGAAGGTATGGTAGCACGTCTGGGTAGTACAGGGTTCGACGAATGGGGCCCTGAGATGGAAATGAGCTGCTAGTTGAAAGTGTATGTGGCATCTGAACTTGCCTGCAGATGCAACAGACCTGGATCATGTCAGCATGGAGTCGAGGAAGACATATATCAGCGGAGCAGGGTTACTTACTAGGTTTGCATTGGGTATGTCGACGTAAGTGTACGAAGACATAGCCTGTAATCGAGGATTGTGGCTTGTGGACAGTGTGCACCAGTCGAGACCACCTCGGTCGACGTCGTTGGAGGACAGGCGGCGGATGCGGCGGCGGATGCGGAGTCGGCTTCCCGCCACAGCAGACCCGACCGGCCCGGAGAGGCCGACGCATCCACGACCTCTCGCGGGCGTCTAAGCATTGCTCCTCCAACTCTCAAGTAGCCCGGGTGACATTCTATTGATGCAGTAGCAGTATGTTCAAAGCAAGATTTGTTGTTCGAGCTATACAACTGATGGGATTGCGTTGTATGTAGCTATCTCAATGCAATTGCCAGAGTCAAGAACGATCGATGAAGATGGACGGAGGAGCCTCGGACCGTCGCTGGAATAGCAGACGGTCCGGTCCATCGAACGAGAGCAGAGCTCCTGACCGACCCTCTCTCTCTCTTCTCCTCCAGATCGTTCCGCCGCCGCTATAAGTACCGCAGACATGCGCATCGTATCTCCCGCCGCCTCTCCGCCGACTTTGATCAGCGACCTCAGCCATGACCTCTTTCGCGTACACAACCCCCTTCGCCTCAAACCCCGTTAGCACAAAGCACGAACTCGCCCAGTATCTCGTCGGCCTCCTCGATCCTTTGGCTCCCCACACATCTCCAGGCGGGGCTCGCATCCACCTCGGTTTCACAGGCACGCATTACGATGAGGCCGCCGCACAACTCGAAGGCTTCTCCCGCCCGATCTGGGGTCTCGCTTCCTTGCTTGCAGGCGGTGGCTCTTACCCTGGTGTAGAACGATGGGTCAGAGGTTTCGCAAGCGGTACCAACCCGGACCACGAGGAGTTCTGGGGTAACATGCGAAACAAGGACCAGCGTATGGTCGAATGCTCTGCCATCGGCTTTGCCCTCTCCGTTGCCCGGGAGCACCTCTGGGACCCGCTTCCTCCAGAGGGAAAACGCCACCTCGAGGAATGGCTCGGAGGTATGAACGACAAGGAAATGCCCAACACAAACTGGCTCTGGTTCAGAGTGAGTAACGCCCAGAAGCGTACCATTCAAGAAATGCTAACTGCGTACATCAGGTTTTCGCCAACCTTGGCCTTTCGAAAGTGGGATCGCCTAGATTCGACGCAAAGCGAATGAAAGCAGATCTAGATCACCTCGACACCTTCTACATTGGCGAAGGCTGGTCTCGCGATGGTCCGGAAGGCGTGGTCCAGCTCGACTACTATTCCTCCTCGTTCGCCATCCAATACGCCCAGCTCGTCTACTCCAAACTCGCCCAAAACGAGGACCCCGAGCGCTGCGCAGAGTTCAGGAACCGCGCCCGGAAGTTCGCGCTCGACTTTGTCCACTACTTTGACGAAGAAGGTGAGGTGTCCCACACTACCTTCGTCACCAGTGTGCACCGCTCACACGCCTAATTCAGGGCGTGCCATTCCGTTCGGCAGAAGTTTAACCTACCGTGCCGCCATGGCGTCCTTCTGGGGCGCACTTGCGTTTGCCGACGTTGAACTTCCCGCACCTATAACGTGGGGTGCGGTCAAGGGCTTGCTGCTCCGCAACCTCCGCTACTGGGCCCGTCAGCCCGGTGCTTACAATACCGATGGGACGTTCACCATTGGCTATTGTTACCCCAATCACAACATGACCGAGAACTACAATTCTCCTGGGAGCCCTTACTGGTTCTGCAAGTCCTTCATTCCTCTCGCTCTCCCAGAGTCCCATCCCTTCTGGGCCTCGCCCGAGGAGCCCTATCCTGCCGCGCTCAAGAACACCGCAAAGCCCCTGTACAAGCCTTTGCACATCGCAACCAACCTCGGCGGACACACCTACATTCTCTCTTCTGGACAGCAGTGTTCGTACCCCGTCAAGCAGAGCGCCGCCAAGTACGGCAAGTTTGCGTACTCGTCCGCATTCGGTTACAGCGTCCCCGTCGGCAGCCTCACCCTCGAGGAACTCGGTGCCGACAGCGCACTCGCCCTCAGCACAGACGACGGTGAGACGTGGAAGGTCCGTCGCGAGACCAAAGAGGCGCGCATAGAGGATGGCAAGTGGCTGCACTCCATGTGGTACCCTTGGAAGGACGTCTCCGTCGAAACCTGGCTCATCCCACCAACTCCGGACGCCGCGCTCTGGCACCTCCGCATCCACCGCATCAAGTCGAGCCGCAACCTCCTCTCTGCCGAAGGTGGTTGGGCGATCTACGGACAGGGACCTGACGACCGCGCACTGGAGCCATCCACCGGCGAAGCGTTCGGTACGCTCGAGAGCGGCAGCGAGGCACGCGCTGCATCCAAGGCGGGCGTGTCTGGTATCGCGGAGTTGCGCCAGCGGCCGAGCAGGAAGGGCAAGGCGATGAGGACGGATGCAAACACGAACCTCATGGTCCCTCGGGCGGTCATGCCGACCCTTATGGATGAGCACAACCCGGAGGATGGTGACATTTGGCTGGTCACTGCCGTGTTCGGGCTGCCGAGCGTGAATGGTGCAAACGGCGCGGCTCCCGGGTGGGAGGCGGAGTGGAAGAAGCGTCCTACCATCCCACAGGAGATCGCCGCCCTCATGGCCTAGCGTTACAGGAGTTTTATGGGAGGATAGCCGCAGTAGCTAACATATTGTAAACAGTACGCACCTATATGCCAATGATACGAGGCGTCAATGTTGTTTGTTAAGCCAATGGCACGAAGTCCCGATGTGGACAGCAAAGGCGAGCGAATACCAAGGAAAGGCGTACACAGTAACGTAGTGATACAATGCGATACGAAAACAGCGTGGGGCGAAGGCTGACTGAATCTAAGCGTGCACTTGCAGAACCGCATCGTCCTCATCGTCCTCATCATCTTCCCCGCCCCCTTCCTCGTCTTCACCATTGTCCTTCTCCGCCTTTGCGCCGCCGGTCTCGCTTTCCATGGCGACCTCGTTCTCGGTTCTAGTTTCTTCCTTCCCCTCGGCCGTCGCCTCAGCATACTCACGAGATGCGTCTCCTGAACCAGCACTTTCTTCAGATTTTGATTCCGCGCCCTCTGAAGCGTGTTCTGCTATCGGCGGCAGAGGTGACGCCGAAGGGCTCGATCCCGCATTGTCCACATCTCCGGCATGTGCGTGCTCCTCCGTGTGGAGGGGTGCGCCCGCGGTGAAAGCCTCGCTGAGCGAGCTAGTGGTTGTCACCGCCATGTCAAGCACGGCCTCCACCCGTTTCCTCAGTGATTCGCTCGTGCTCGTAACCGTCTGCAGGCCCGCCTTTTCAGAGACCAGAAGGCTAAAATCCGTCAGACACCACTCACCAGAGTCTTGAGATTGATCACGGCCTCCGCTTCATAGATTTGCACCAGCAAGGATGGCTCCCGCGCATCTTCGCTGGGTTCCGCCTCATCCATTTCTTCGGGCATATGAAGTTCGACAGAGTCGAAATGCTCCTCCAGGAACCATGCCAGTCGCTGTATGCGCGTCACAGGGTCGAGCACGTCAGCATGAGGATGCGTATGCTTGGGTGCATGCGTATGGGCATGGGAATTTGTGGTCACTAAGAAGAGAAGGATTAGCACGGCCCTGCCAAACTCCTTGAACGTGCTTACGTTTCACGGAAGCAGGACTCTTGTCGATTCCAGCAATGAGTGCAAGAGTAGAGTCTGCAATCATGTCGTTGCTCGCGCTCGAGTCCCACTCTAATGTGAGTTCGTGTTCTTGTGTGTGCTTGACATCCACAGCACCCATCACCTACAAAATAAGATGCGTCAGTCTTGCTACCTGGTACAGCCTTCGGGGAGGATACAACTTACTCTCATAGTGAGGACACCGTCTTTATCTACACCTTCCTCGATCTGCCCGAACATACCCTCTAGATGCCATCGTACGAGGTCCCAACCAACACCGAGCGCGACCTTTTGCCTCTGCGCGACAACGCACGTCGTCAACCCAGCGAAGTCTCGCAGATCCCTGGGATCCAGGAGCGTGTACGAGTAATCCTTCGCCACCAGCAAACCGGAGATGACGTCATTTGGTTGTGGGGGTTTGGACGCAAGTGTACCGATAGCCTGCGAGGAAATATGTTACGCTGGAGCAGTTCAAACGGTCCACGAGGAACGTACCTTTGCGACCCGTTCACTGCGGAAGGTGAGTTCCAGAGTCTCCAAGTTTCGTGGCGTGTGGATCTTGATTTCTTCGTCCCGGCTCTTGTACCTGTCCTGCATCGCGGCCTTTAGACGGCCCATACCCGTCGCCTCACCATGGACAAGGACCTGTCAAACTGTCAAAGAGCGATTCCCCATCTCTTTGAAGGGTGGCGACTCACAATATGTTGTGGCTTGACCAGCTCCATGAACTCAGAGTTCTGCGAATAGTCGACATGCGCACTGAACGAGATGTAGTCGACAGACAGCTTTCTCGGGATCGTGTTGCCCTTCACAGTGGTGATCTCTTCTGGCTCGGTGAGGATTTCCTATGCAACGAAGAGAGAATGTGTCATGAATACCGACTCACACTCACGAGCAAGCGAACCACGCCATTAAAAATGAGAGATAGCAAACGTCCATTGCTTTGCATGGTACATACAACAGGCGGGTGGTGGTACATGATGGAAGGCGTCGGCGTATCCTGTGGTAGTCACTCACCCTCGCCATCGTTCCTTCGATTGAGTACCCAGTGACGATCAACCCATTCCGCGAGTCCGGCGCCCAGAGTTCGAGTAGTTCACGACTAGGTCCTGAATCCATGAAGCCTGGCGATGCGAGCACAACACACGGGGGTCCTTCAGCAATCTTGCGCTCCCATCCGCGAGTAGTGGGTACATTCGTAATATGTCTAGCATCTCAATTAGTTATAGTTCGAAGGAAACAACTGATTACGCACTTGAATACAAAAGGGTTGTCGCGCTTGGCGAAGCGCGTGCGTACATTGGCGTTCATTGTGTGGATGTAGGTCTGGAATACAGCCATACACTTTCGAGCAAGACTCGAGGCATAGTATATCGGTACATTGTGCAAGTCGGGATGCTTAGTCCAGTACTCGTCCAGAATCAGCAAAAGCTCCTGAGCACGACCCAGAGCGAACGTCGGCAGAAGGACATGACCTCCTCGGCGAATAATAGAGTGGACTAGGTTTGTGAAGCGCGTCTCTTTGTCCTCTCTCGGTTCATGACTCTGGACACCGTAGGTACTCTCCACGATGAGGACGTCCGGGTGGATAGGAGGGACTTCTGCTTTGACCAAGTGCCGGTCCTCTTCCCGAGAATAGTCGCCAGTGTACAAGATCTTCAGCCCAGCAATGTCGATGAGATACATGCAAGCCCCAAGAACATGACCAGCGTGGTAGGGAGTGAAAGTGATACCAGGACAAGGCGTGATGACTTGGTGAGCGGAGACGGGAATGATAGAAGCCAGTGACATAGACATTTCGAGAGGCGTAAACAAGGTGTCCGCAGACGATGAGCTGGAAATATACGATGGGTGGCGAGCTCAGGTCTGAAAACAGGAGAGGCTACATACCTCATGCGTACAAAGTCTTGCATCATGAATTTGTGCAATGCCTTGGTAGGGTGGGTCATGTATACCTTCCCTTTGCCGTCTCTGAAGTTGGTCTGGACATGTATGAGATCGAGCAAGGGCGGTAAGTAACATGGGCTGACCTTTTCCATGATGTAAGTGAGGGCCGCAGCATGGTCGAGGTGAAAGCTGCAGCAGAACGGTTAGATACATACAACAGGCGAGACGTTCGTTTACTTACTGTGTTATAAGAAGGACATCCACAGTGCTCCAATCTAGTTCATCTATGAAGGGTAAAGAAGCAATACCGCTGTACGCAGGATGGACGCCGGCATCGCAGACAATTGTCCGACCACGGTACTGCAGAACACAACACGAGCGGCCGACCTCCTGTCCAGCTCCGAGCAGGGTGATGCTGAGTTTTGGGACATCAGCCATGTTTTTCGGGCCGGCTGAAGGGTCCAGTAATACGTTCGTGAGATGAAGCCCAGAGGACAGAGAATGGATAGCGGAGTGAGAGCAACGGCGAACGGAAGGAAGGAACAAGGTGGCGTAGACGCCCGACAGAGGCGTCCATGTTCAGAAGCGCTCACTGCTGCTGACACTGCAGCACTCGTCCTCAACTGGCTTTGGCCTCACACACACAACTATCCAATGAGTGGTACCCTTCCTATTCCTGAGCATTACAAAAGATATCTACTGCTATCTACTGCTACATTTCCCCCTTCCGATCGCGTCTTTTCACTCGTCCAACCAATCAAGGAATTGTGGAGTAAAGTACGTCAAGATGAGCGTGCAGCCTGTATTCTCAGAGTCAGCCGTGCAACAGCGTGGCTGAGAGATCCGACTTGCCAGCTCTGATCATACTCTCCACGGTCTCGAAAGCCATAGTCTTCAAGTCGTATACACCTGCTCGCGCGCCCGCAACGACCATCGCATACTCTCCGCTGACCTGGTAGCATGCGAGGGGATGGTCCTCTGCGAGCTGTTTGGCATCTTGGATGACGTCCAAGTAGGGCAGCGCGGGCTTGACCATGATGATATCCGCTCCCTCGGCCACGTCGCGTTTCTACGATATATTCAGCATCAATGGCGGGTAGAGGAAAAGATGGCAACTGACTATGGCTCGCCGCGCAAGACCCTTCGCGGTCGGCGGGAGCTGGTAGCACTTCCGGTCGCCGAAGGCAGGGGCGCTTCCGGCAGCATCTCGGAAGGGACCGTATAGAGCACTCGCAAACTTGGCAGAGTACGACATGAGCGTGCACCGGTTCCCGTAGCCATTGTCGATGAGTGCCCTCTTGATAGCCTTGATGCGACCATCCATCATGTCGCTCGGCGCGACACAGTGGGCGCCAGCGCGTGCGTACGCGAGTGCTACCTCCGCGATGCGCGCAGCGGAGGGCGTGGTATCAATTGAGCCGTCGGGCCTGAACACACCGCAATGGCCGTGCGACGTGTATTCACAGAGGCAGACGTCACAGGCTATGTAGAGGTCGGGGAAGAGGGAACGAATCTTCCGCACAGCCAATATGACGGGCCCATTCGGATCGTCTGCAGGGCTACCCCGATCGTCCTGTAAAGCATTGAGTGAAGTTGCTCATGGTCTATATCAAGCGTTGCAAATACTTTTTCGCAATGGAGCGGAACGCCGAACAGAATGACACTGCGGAGGCCCTTCTTGACGAGAGGTCCGAGGAACTCTTCGAGTTTGTTCACGCCCCAACGCGCTTGGCCGGGAAGAGAGGGAATTTCGACATGGGCATCCGGCTCATCCGTGATGAATATGGGGTACATGAGCATCGATTTTGTGAGAGTGCGCTGAGCCTGCCATGAGCGAGAAAGGGGATGCTGATACCCGCCCTGGAGGATAGAGCTGCAAGAGGGAGCTTCAGTATATGCGGGCGTGGGTGGGGAGGCAGGGGAGACTGACGAGATGTCCATGCTGTCGGTTGCGGTAAAGGTGTGAGCGCGTTGTGTGGGATTGCTCGCCACGGCTTGTGTGTTTTATAGCCCACGGCGTCGCGTGAGATGGAGGACGTGGAGGTGTGGATGGAAGCGGGAGGATGAGAGAGCGTCTGGGCGTCTCCGTCCCTTTCCTCCTCCTCCTCCCTCTCGCGGCCCCGGTCATCTCTTCTCGCCGCCTCCCACAGCATATCGAACGACGTGTCTTTTTTCTCGTCCCGCTATCCAATGAACGCACGGACAGACAGTCATGGTTCATGCCGTCTTGACTTCGGAACGATGCGTTTGCCGTACCACGAGCAAGGCTTGACTAAACGTTGTCTCTGCCTTTTGGAGCCAAGCACGTCCTCGAATTCGCGACACATGGCATTCGTGATACGACGGGCCTTCGAAGCTTCGGATATGGCCGACACTGGTTTCTGTGGGAGGACGCTGCAGAGTCTAGGTCAACGAAGACTCATGCCCGTCGTTCATTCGCTCAGTACGCTGAGTAACACTCTTAGATCCACTTCTTAGCAGTTATTTTGTGTCAGTCTTGTAGCCACGGTCAATGTCAGTCTTCGGGAGAAACACAATGAATATACACAACTAGTCCTTCTCGCCGACGAATTCATTGCGTGTAACGTA
The DNA here is from genome assembly GCA_029747595.1 of Trametes cubensis. Taxonomy (NCBI): domain Eukaryota; kingdom Fungi; phylum Basidiomycota; class Agaricomycetes; order Polyporales; family Polyporaceae; genus Trametes; species Trametes cubensis. The sequence goes on along the minus strand of JAPEVG010000327.1, from coordinate 23,869 downwards.
CTCGGATCGCGCTCGCGGAGCAATTAGCGACGACTACGGTTTCCCTCTACCACCATCTGCTACCTCAGCAAGCCTAGTCTTGTCCACACGGAGCCGGTCATTCCGCGGAAGGTCGCTCAGGAAAAACAAGCCAAGGGTCCAGTGCTGACTGAGGCGTGCAAGATGACTCTAAATCTGGTGAGACTCACGCTATCCCGGCACCGGTCCGTACCAGCCCTTGCATCCGTCCACCATCCATCTCCCCTTTCAAGCTTCCTACGAGCGTATTCCTCTGGATATCGACCAAAACCACAACGCAAGATGGGCAAAAAGAAGTCATCCGTCCCTCCTGAGGAGCACCTCCTCCTTCCCCCGCATCCTGCTCGCCCAGATGCGCAAGCTACACCAATCGTGGACACGCACACCCATCTGCTATCAACATTCTCGTTCTATCGCAGCAAGTATAAGCAAGGCAAATGCGAGACCGTATATGACTTTGTACGCGATATGTACAAAGGCCGCGGAGTGGAAGCCATTGTCGACGTCTACTGTGAAGCTCCAGTGCAGGCCCAATGGCGGGAACTGGCTGATTCTGCTCTCTCAGAGGAAGACAGAAAAAGGCGGTGGGGCGGACTAGAGTACTGGTTCGTCATGGGTGAGTGAAGCGCGCAATATCCCATTATAAACACTCATCATAACGACTCCAGGCGTCCATCCGTGAGTGATTGGCAGGAACCAAGGCATCGTCAACGACTGCTAACCGTATTGGTAGGCATGAGGCCAAGGAATATAACGATGATGTGGAACGCGAAATGTATGTCTTCCGCATGAACCCGTTGCCGCCGTACCTCATCTTTCCGTAGCCTAGAGGCGATGGCTCATCCGCGCTGCGTTGGATGGGGCGAGATAGGTCTTGACTATCACTACGACAACTCGCCGAGGGAAAGACAACAAGAAGTATTCATTCGTCAGCTCCAGCACGCCGTTCGACTCGGGAAACCGCTCACAATTCACACTCGTGAAGCCGAGGAGGATTCCGAGCGTATACTGAAACAATACGTACCGAAGGACCATCGGGTGAGCGCTCAAATTCCGTTCATGCAGTTGAACACGCAATACTCATAGCAGCTGTCAGATACATATCCACTGTTACACAGATTCCCCCGAATGGGCGTCGCGCATGCTTGACTACTTCCCCAATCTCTATATTGGGATCACAGGTACGCAGCCCCATAACCACTCACGTTGCTCGGCCAATGAGATGATGCTTGCGCAGGCGTCATCACCTATGCGACGAACCTCAACACATCCGCTGTCATCAGGCAGATGGCCGTAACATCGCAGTCGCCATTCCGGATCCTCTTAGAGACGGACGCGCCTTTCATGACACCCTCCAATATCTACAACAGCCTGAAGGATGTGAAAGGCCGACTCCCTCTTTCCCACTCAGCGATGATTCCATGGACGGCAGCGTTCGTGGCAGATGTAGCGAACGAAGCGGCCGCTCAGGACGCCCGGTGGGACGTGGACCAAATCATGCGTACGGGAAGGGAGAATGCCCGGAAGATGTACGGTGTCTGAGATCCCAGCCGTGGCACATCCCCCAGTGCATATGTAGACGTCAGAATATACGTCTTGGTACTTATGCCTCGTTCACTGTGTGGTGCAGTCATGATCACCTGCGCGGACTTCTGTCAGGTATGTGTCATCTAGCCCTTGTCATATAGTCCCCACCCACAATCAGCGACGTTAGCATGAACCTCAGGAATTGCGGATATTTCGTGGTTTGACACCCCGCGATCAGTACGCCAGAGTTGCACAAGACACATAGGATTTCTCCGGAACAGACATATCGTCGACAACCGTACAAGTATCTTCAAATCGCGACAACTACTAGAACACCCCACTTCATATAATGGCAAAGGATAAGCTTCCTCAGTTTCCGCCCGTCCAGCTGACAATTGTTGTGAGTATACATCGTTACCAGGAAAGTGAGGCGTCACATACACGGCCGGACCGGGGATCGGGTACGGAAGGCTAGGGTCGTCATAGACGTCAAACACGATGCCGGGACTAGGCATATCCAATGAGCACATTCAGCTGCCGAAGCTCATCTCTAGCTCTACAGAAGTACTCACGTATCCTCGGTGTATGCACCAGGGAAAGAGACCAATCCATCGGTGGGAAGGGCATTGCCACTTCCGCTAACCTCGATCTGGATGCAGGAAGGGTAGTCTTGTGCGCCCGGGTATTCGAAAGCGCCGTGCAGGGCGATGCTACGCAATAACTCGCAAGGTGAATGAAGCTTTCAACTGCGGGCCGGCAGGTTGTACTCACATCTCGTGCCGAATGATGTATTGTCCAGCCTTGAGCTTCNGGGGGGATAGTGAACGTGTAGATGGAGTCGGCCGCCGAGAGCAAGTCAGTGGCCGCCCACTTCCCGTCTGCAGTCTTTCCAGACTCAGCGACTTTGAACCACACCGCGCTGAGCGTATGGACCTCGTTGGTAAGTTATGAGTGTCGGTACGTTGGGGACGGTCACTCACGCATTACCAGGCATCCATTGCGTGATATCGGTGGGAGCCCGCGCAAGGTATGTGATCATCGGTCCGACGTGACTGAACGCAACATCAGGATACTGCTAGTATTTACATTCTATGTGCGTTACCTGTCGGGCCAGGTGGTCCAGTTGAGCTTGATTTCTTGACCAGCGGCAACAGGGGCGAACAGAGGAGCCGGCTTCGATCCGATGACACCGCCATCGGTATAACCGTTGCATTGAACGCTTGCGTGGGAGCAAGCTGTTGAGTCGACACAATACCACAGGCATTCGGAAAACTTACTCAATGAGCGAGAGGTCAGTCACGGGTCCTGTTTGCGTCCACGCGATCAGCATGTCTAACATGGCGTGTCACTACCATAGCAGACAACTACGCACCATTGCCCGGGATGGGCCTAATGATGCGCTCCGGGGGAACGGGGTAGTAGGGATCCTGGTAGGGCAAGTAACCGGTGTAATGCGTATCACCTATGACTACCTCTTGCACATAACCGTGCGCATTGACACGGGTGGCTGTCAGGGCGGCCACGGATAATGCGAATATCAGGGGAAACATTGCAAGGCGTAGCCAACACAGGTGTCCAAGTTAAGAGAGGGGATGGGGGCTGGAGCTGCTCGACGCAGTGATGTGCTTATATACATTCCAGGAGGCCCAATCAGTGCAGATGAGTACGTTACTACAGGGCCAGTGCCTTGATACCAGCTACGGTACCGACACAGTGCATGTACAACAATCTGTGTATCGTCACTCGGGCCAGGGCGTTGTGAGGTTGTCCACCAGACCCAAGGTCTCTGGCCGTAGGATGTGGTGGGACTGCCAAGACACTCGGCAGAATGCGCATGTATATCCTATCTTGGCAAATGAATGCCAACAACGGGTGCTCATCGCCTCTTGCTTGCACCCCAAAGCCTAAATGGCGGCCCTCCATGCAGCTCATGATGTTCACCCCGGCCCGTTCGAAGGTGCTAGCACAAGACTTGATATCATAAGATGCGTTGAGTTCTTCCGTTTCTACCGCCCTAGCATATAGAGATGTTTGCGAACACTTACAATTGTGATTGTTGCACATACGTTGCGAGGTAGATGTCCGGAGAATTGCAGGCCTGACTTTGGTTACTCCTCGTGTAAATTGCGGTTGCGTGTTACGATTAGTAACCTCATGATCATAGATAGTCTAGAAGAGCTTGGGTGTTCCGATCATCGTGGGCTCACTCACTCAGCTTGTCGGCAAGTATGGGCAATAATACCTCCGTGACATTGATGACGGAGTCGTGAATAGACACGCTAGGATGAACTACAACAATTGCCTAAAACGGATATGGGATCCGCGACAAGCGCTGTGGCGCGCTGCTGGTCTTGTCTGGAGTCTGAGGGATACGGTGCTCTTCCACTTATTGATTCTGCCTTTGTACAACCCCGCCGCTCTCTTGCTCTCTTGCTCGCGTATACTGTACTTGCAAACTTTTGACTTCCGAACCGCCCATGTCGAAGACGCACAAGCAGCCAAAGTCGAAATCCCGATCTTCCGGCGCCGCCGTCAAGGATGCGGCCAAACAACAGCAGGTGGCGCGAAAACGGGCTAAAGCGCACTCCCGGATCTCCAAGAGCCAAGCAGCAGACGTGACAGAACAGATCAACGGGGAATTTGCTCAGCTACGGAATTTTTATGTTAGGGTATGGTGTCCAGAGTTCTGTTCGCATCGTGTAGAAATACTGAGCTCGTGTCATGTTTGGTAGCCTGAGGCACGACAACCAGATGTTCCCTCGGTGTCCGAAAACTCTGTTCAGGATCTCGCCGATGTCATCCGAGGTCTTTAGTGGAACACATTCCTAGCAAATGCCGGCTTCGCAGGTAAACATCTCACGCCATTCCGCCCTTCGGTTTCTCGGGGCTCGTAAAATTGAATAATGCGACAGGGTCGTACAGCTTTGGCAGTACATTCAGGGTTCCGGGAACAGGGACGTAGCTTAACGCACTCTTGTTGGGCTGTAGAAGTCGCTGGGCGGGTATTGGTTCATGAAGTCCAGCTGGAAGGAGGTCGACAACTTGCGATGGTATGTCGTATCACACACCAGATCACCTTTTATTAACATAGCTGATGATTTCCCATTTTGTAACCATCCTCACTACATAATTCGCTGAAGAGCAGCACCTATCATGTGGAGAATGTCGACTTCCACTATGTCACAACACGTTTGGATGCATACGTCTCGGCTGCCCTCTCAGGCCACCCACACGCAAGATCAACACTCTCGGCAACGTGTAGTAATCACGGGCAATGTACAACACATCCATATTCTCCGTGCTGTGCCTTGATCATATGGTAAATCTTCTCCAATCCGTCGGCTGGGGTCTGGCGTCGAAGCGATCTGCACAGAGTTTACTATCCTCTCTGGACGATTACGATCGTCGGATACTACGTGGATTACTATACCGATACCCTCTGCTCTAGTAGGCCTATAACTCCTCACCTGAAAAACGCAACGCATGTGTGTCCACTTCCATAGCCCCACGAGCCAATAATCCGGATTGGAAAACGACTGCATAGGATGGAGGGAGGCTGAATTAATAACACCAATGCAATGTAGTCACAAGATAGGAGGCTGCCGCTGTGCTCTGCGCGACGTCTTGACATTGAGGCGGGCGAAAGTGTCGCCTGAGCTTGCAAGACTGCAGATGTGCATGTTAACCCTACTGTAACTAGATGCAGTCGCTACTCCGAGCTGTAAGGTAGCGCGTGCTTTCCTGACGATATCTATGCGCACTGTTGCTATTTCTACCAACCTGACCAAGTAGCTTCAGAGGAGCTCGAGACTCAGGCTCGGCAGTCTGACCCCGGTCTGAGCGGAACGTGACATCCAAACGCGTGACGAGACGCGTTGATAGTAGGCGCCCGTCTCACGCGTTCAGCCACGATTCGGACTCGGACTTGCAGCCAGACTAGCTCAGCCACCCTCTCTCTATCCACATCCACCACTACCACAGTCCTCCTCAACATGCCTGCCAAGGCTCTCGTCAATCCCGCCCATGGTCCTGGGAGCACATGCATCGCGTTCTCTCGGGATGGCCTGTCAGTTCTCCCTCCATCTTCCTTGCTCAAGTGTGAGGCTCAGTGCGCGACCATAGACGCGTCTATACAGGTGGTGCCGATACTTTGGTCCGTATATGGGACACCCAACTCGGAGAGGACCAAGAACCACCAGTTGCGATGGAGGCGAGCGAGGAAGTCACCACCATTTCTGCAGGAGTAAGTCATAACACTGTAGCCCGTAATTCCTCACCTCCGCTCACCTGCTACGCAGCTCGACTGTTGGGTCTCTGGTAGCAAGGACTCTGATGTCAGAAGATACGAACACGCCAAGCCTAACTTGCAAGGCCTTGTAGCGAATGCAGCAGGTGTACCAATCCGTTGTGTCACCATCGACCCTAAGGGGAAGAGAGTCGCTGTAACATCCGAGTGAGCATTCTTGGTCTTCCATAATTCTCCGCAAAACCTGGGCAGGCTGACAATCGTCGCAGCGAGCCGATAGTGAAAGTCGTTAGCTTGGACGACATCACACAGACAATCAAGCTGGAAGGTCACTCTAAGGCCGTCCGCAAAGCAACTTGGCATCCATCTGGTGCCCTCTTGGTGCGTGTCATCCAACCATCCTGTGACTGCTCGTTAAGCTATGCGTAGACAACATGCGGCGCAGACGGGAAGATCATCGTGTGGGACTTGTCCGGTGCTGAAGCAAAGCAGGAGAAGGTCATAGAAGGCGTATTACCCACTGTTGCCGATGCAGAGTAGGCAGCACAATCACTGTCAAAGGCATGCGCGCGTCTGACCCAATGAGCAGAGCTCCCGAGTTTGCTTACGACTGTTCGGCTGTATGGCACACATCTGGGCAGTACTTCTTCGTAGCGACACGCACACACGGTCGGTCTCTCGTTGTTGAACATGTATTTTTTAGGCTAAAGCCTAAATGCAGAGATCGCAACAATATCTACAACAGACTGGTCTAAATCCTCTACGCTGTCGGACGATGCCTGTACGGGCGACATCACCGCCCTTGCTCTGTCGAACAACGGGGTATATCTGGCTGCGGCGTCCAAGTCCGGTATCTTTATCTGGGCAACGCAAAATAGACGCATGCTTTTCCGGTCCGTCTCCTCGTATTAATTTCTATCATCTCGAGTATTCATCAGATTGAAACAGATACCAGGGCGCAATTCATGCACCAATTACTCAAATGGCGTTCTCGCCAGCAAAGAATATGCTGGCTTGGACTGATGCTGCTGGTGACCTGACGCGCTGGCTAGACCCCATACCATCATCCTCTCCAGACCCCGTGAAGCCATCAATAGGTAGCGGTTCGGTAACAATCTCCACAAAGCGCAAGGGCACACCCACCTTGTTCGACGATGACAATGTTGACAACGCTCGTCCGACTACGGACAAGCCTGTCACCACTGAAGATCTAGACGGAGATCTGGGGATTGACCTGGACAACGATGACTGGATACTAGATGATTTAGGCGATGGGATGGACGATGACGGTGAAGCAAAACGACTTGCTGCCGAGGGTGGTATCAGAGAAATGGGTGAGTTTCCCGGAAGTACCGAGATGACGACGGTGTTGATCCACGGAAAGTGAGCGTCACGAAGGCGCAACCGCCGTTTCAACCTGGTTCCACGCCGATGGAGAAGAAGAAACGCTACCTTGGTATGGGTGCAGTACATATCGACGTGGTCATATAACTCAAAAGACCTGGCAGCATATAATATGATCGGCGTCATCGAGGTGACTGACCAAGACACACACCACATTGTGAACGTGGAGTTCCATGACCGGTCAACCCGCAAGAGCTATCACTTCACTGATCATTTCCGCTATGATCTTGCTTCCCTGGGTAAGTGTTATGATGCTCACTGGCTCAGCAAAATTTCTCACCAGTCATCAGGCGAACGTGGCGCTCTGTACGCGTGTCAACCGGAGGCCGAGCACACCGCACATATTATCTATAAGCCTTACGGTACTTGGGCCTCACAGTCCGAGTGGACGTACGAGATGCCGAAAGGCACACGCGTACTGGGAATCGCCGCCGGCGGACCTCCTCCGTCCAAATCTCTTCGAGAAAAGAGTGATGTCGACATTGGTGGACAGGGCAACGTCGTTGTTGCCACGAGCGATGGTGAACTCGTCTTCCTTACAGGGAGTGGCATAGAGCGTGCATGTCTGAGTCTCCCCGGTGATTTCGTGACTATGGTTGCTGGCAGCGAATGGGTGTTCGTCGTCACTCGTGACGGAAGTACAACTATGGACGGTATGTTTTTTCCAAGGTCTCCCGACGAGCTCCTCCCCTGAATGCATGAGGCAGGTTCACAGAACCTGACTGGCCGACTGATCAAGTTCGACGACTTCTGTATCCTGCAGAAGGATGCGTTACCGGTACCCAAGCGTCATACACTACAGTGGGTTGGCATTACAGAAGAAGGGGTGAGTTCGTTTGACGACCTATGCTTTCCATCACTGAGGATATCTCTCGCAGGCACCGGCGATCTACGATTCTTCTGGCGTGCTGCACATCATGCCACGTTTCCGTATCCCCTTGTCCGCCACTTGGGTTCGCACTCTGGACACAAACAAGCTTGAACGTCGCGAGGGGAAGGACGAGTCTTACTGGCCCGTTGGTGTCGCAGGCGATGCCTTCATGTGCCTAATTCTGAAAGGCCGACAAGAGTACCCGGGATTCCCAAGGCCGCTTATACAAGAATTGCCTATCCGACTACCGTTCAAGCGGACAGATCCCAAGGAGGGCCCACTTGAGGAACAGTGGGTGCCGATAGAATGCTATTCTTAATTTCGTGCTGCTCACATCCGATACAGCTTTGCACGCGAGTCGATACTCCTCGACATTCTCCGAGATGGCCTCGGGGACGAACTCACTACGGACGATATAGCTGCTCGTGAACTCGCGCTGGACAAAGAACTCATTCAGCTCATTCAGCAGGCATGCAAGACCGACCGGCTTGCCCGTGCGCTCGATCTCACCAGATTGCTCCATCTCACACCCTCGTTCGACATGGCCATCAAGGTCGCGGGCTTCTACCACCTGATCGGCCTGCAGGAGAAGATGGAGGCGCTCAAGGCCGAGCGTGAGGTGGAAGATCGTCTAGAGAATCTCCGCGAGCGGCGACGAGGGCTTGTAGACGATTTTGCCCCTGTACCGGCGATGCGACTACCTACGGTGGGGGAGTCTTCGCGCCCAAAGGCATTCCAGGACTTCAGACCCCCTCCAGCGTTGCATCGCCCAGGTCTAGAGCGTGCTACGCCCGTCGTCGATGCTAGGACGCAAGACAGTCAGATGACGGACGATAGCACGATGTACTCAGGGTCCTTTGCCGATGGAACGCAAGAGAACGACTTCTCATATGGGTCTCCCGGTGGCAAGCGCAAGAGATTGTTGGAGGATGAACCAACCCGGTCAAATTCGTCTGATGCAGATCTGGGCGCAAAACGACGAGCCCTCGGTGAACCGGCAAGCAAACCCGCTGTGCCACAAGCTCGTACGTGTCATCTTAGATTTTCTCAGTATCACACAGGCTCTGACGTCTCTACAGGGAGTAATCCGTTCGCACGCAAGCCAGGGGCAGACAACAATGGCCGGAATCCTTTTGCAAGGGGTGCAGATGCGCGTCAGTCTGTGCACAAGAGTGAAAGCTTCTTCACCAAGGTCGATGCAGCCGAAGCGGAGAAGGGGAAACGTACGTCTCATACCGAGTAAAAATCGTGATTTCATTGACAGCTTGCTACCGTAGGTCCCGCTCAATCCAAACCGAAGCCTAAGGAGAAGAAGGATGCCGGAAAGCAGACGACGCTCTTTGGCCTACTTCCCCCGCAACCTGCTGACAAGAAGGCAGCTAGTCGAAGCAAGAAGAAAGCCGGTAGCCCCACAGACGACTCACAGGAGTTCGCTGCATCGAAGCATAACGGAGTACAACCCGAAAGTCAAACAGATACCGTCATGGACGAGACGCAAGAAAGTGGAGACACGCAGATCGACGAGCCGTCACCAGTCGCGCCGGAGACTGAGACGCAAGAGACGACTGTGATGGAAGCGGAGGTACGTTTAGAGCTGTTAGCTAGAGCTACATGCTCACCGTTGAATGTAGGACCCTGAGAGCCCGATCGAATGGCCGCCGTCTCCAGAGCCCCAGAAGAGGACTGTGGAAGTGACTGGTTGAGGAAATTAATGAGATGCGGTCTGGTGTATAATAGTACCGCGAGCATGGACATGTGTATACAATATTAGGAATGGCGATAGTCAGCACGCAATTATATGAACGTATCACAGTCCTATAGGTCAAAGGACATTCTGTCATACTTCATCCCTGAAAGCGTCGGTGATCATCAAATCCTACGTTGCCAAACATCAGCGAGATCCTTGTGAAGAGCGCAACAGGCTTACCGCTGGTTTGAATGGCCAATTATCGAAGGCACGCATCACCAACACCCAATCAGCCAGAGTAAGGTCTCGACATGCCTTCGTCACGTTGACGCGCTGACCCNGGGGGTAGTTTGGGATCTGTGAGATCCTTGAGCATTGAAGTCGCTCCAGGCGCTAAGGAACTGCCGAAGTAATATTCATTGAGTGATCGCTCACGAAGGTTGAGAGAACCGTACCTTAACGCGTCCTTCAATGGAGTCCTTTTCAAAACGAATAGCCGTCGCAGACAAAAGTCCCATTTCCCAATATCACCTCGTCGAATGACCTGGCAAAGGACATGAAAACTCTTGTGCTTGTACATGAAGCCTAGACATACCTGCTCTGCATATGGCGTCGCAGTAATCGCATGTATCGGCTGCCCAACCCGTTTAGAGGTAATCCTCGCATTGCCGCCAACCGCAGGAAGTGGGTAGAACTTGTCGGAATAAGGCGTGAGCGTTTGAGGGTCTACAGATTCTTTGAGATCTGCGGTTGCTTCAGCGATGACTGCGAGCTTGCACCGCCGGGCATCCTTAATCGGTGCGGTGAGACGCTATGTGAAGTCTCATATATGAGTAACTCGGGAGTCCAGTCGAGGATACTATGACGCACGCCGAACACAAATTCGCTCAACAGAATGCTCATGGGCGTCCGACCATATTGGAATAACCAGGAGTGCTCCGGGATGCAACGGTAGAGTTGTGCGATCAGCTGTTCCCCTTTGACAGTGTGTGGCAGGTGCGCGACGAAATGTAGGTTGGGAGCTATAGTACGTTCAACTATGAAATCCAACACACAAAATGATGGACTTGGTGAAGCCTTACATGGTCCTTCCCATGGTTGCGCTTGGACGTCTTCTAGAAGACCATGTTCTTCGATATAACTGTACGTATCCCAGCTGTGCCCAGACATAGGGAGAACGGTTACGCGAGGATCCGCGTCTTCGAGAGGCTGAGCGTATCAGTCATCGCTGCTTTTGTCAGTTCACTGATCACATAAGCGTACCTTTAGCGCAGACAAGAAAACTTCATCGTCCTCTAAGATGATGAGCTTGCGTAGTTTAGACTTGGGCAACTCGAGCATCGCTCGCGAGAGCGCGCCAGGACCTAATAGGTTTTAGCCATGTTCAGCTAATCATATGCCGTGGGCAACATACCGGGGAATGCTTCAATTACTATCTTTCCGTCATCTCCTGCATATGGTTGTGAAAGAAACGAGGCAGCAACCGTCCTGGCAGTGTCGGGGTTGCATAGGGAGACACGTTCTTTCCGATGAGTGTTCTGGACGGGAAATGTATGTTTCCACTGTCTCACTGGAGGCAATGGTGGTAGTCCGGAGGAAGTCGAGTATTTCCGAGAAGACTGGGCCCTAGCAGATGAGCAGCAGCAGCGTTGTATCCGCAAGGCGAACATTCTGAGCAGCCAGTGACTATCCTCCAAGTCCCTCTTCCGATTCGGAAACAGCTCAAAGTTCGAATAAACGCCCAGAAGTGAGCGACACGTGACCCGTGACAGAGTGACAGTGACCGACGCGTCTGCACCGCGTATAGGCGCGTATGCAAGCTCAAGCTTCAGCCACCAACCAGCACGACGCGGGTGCACCTTTGACTAACACCAGGTCCTACCGCTCATCTGGCTTTCTACACATTGCTGCTGCTGTCAAACACTTGCTTCAAGGGGATCTGACTCGATAATTTCTCTTGGGCACGTTCTCTGGCCCACTTGAGTGGGCGTACCTCCTACCGGGTACTGGCCGACCATGTACATCAAGACGCTGACCATACAAGGCTTCAAGTCGTGTATGCTTTATTATTGTCTGCACCAAAGACGCACGATAACTTAGACGGGCCCCTTTAGATCGTGATCAGACCCAGATTGAGCCGTTCTCTTCGAGACATAACGTTGTTGTTGGTCGTAATGGCTCCGGAAAGAGTAACTTCTTCGCAGGTGCGCAACCTCATACTCCTCTGCTTTGGGAATCATGTCAACGCCCACAATATTTTAGCTATCCGTTTCGTCCTTTCAGACGCATACACCTCGATGACCCGGGAGGAACGCCAGTCTCTCCTCCACGAAGGTGTCTCCACCGCTCAAACACTCTCTGCATTCGGTACGTTACTGGCAGACTCTATGTACCTACTCGCTTGTGTTGATTTATATACACAGTCGAGATTGTCTTCGACAACTCAGATAACCGTTTCCCGACGGGAAGAGATGAGGTGATCCTGAGACGGACAATCGGTCTCAAGAAGGACGAGTACAGCTTAGATAAGAAGAGCGCAAGTAAAGCGGACGTTATGAACCTGCTTGAAAGTGCTGGCTTTAGCAAAAGCAATCCGTACTACATTGTGCCTCAAGGACGGGTGCGAATATTCGCTTCACAGTGAGGGCCCTGGTTGTGCTAACCCTCGTACTGTCAGATCACAGCCTTGACGAATGCCAAGGACCACGAGCGGCTGGCGCTACTGAAGGAAGTGGCGGGTACAAAAGTATACGAACAACGACGAACCGAGTCCCTTCGCATCATGGCAGAAACCGACTCCAAACGAGCGAAGATTGCGGAGTTACTGGAGTACATCGATACTCGACTTACAGAGCTAGAGGAGGAGAAAGAGGAACTGAAGGAATTCCAAGAGAAGGACAAGGAGCGCCGGTGCTTGGAATATGCTCTGTATCAGCGTGAGTTGGAGGAGGTGGGCGCCGCATTGGAGGAGATAGAAGAAGAGCGCAGGGGCGAAGTGCACAGCGCAAACGTTCGCCGAGAGCAATTCAACGATAGGGAGAAGCAGGTTCAGGTGCGCCCGGAAAGCCTGGATCTTCTGTCTCAACTTTCACTGACCCGTTACTAGAATCTTGAGCGCGCCATAGCCCAAATCAAAACCAACTTGACCACGCTGACACTTACCCGTCAAGGCGCTCAATCCGAGCTCACGGACCTTGTACGGTCTCGCACCGAGTTGGAGTGTACCGTCAATGACTTGCGGCTCGCGGTGGAGCGTGCTNGGGGGGAGACGGGAGGAGTTGCAGGAGGAACTGGCAGCCGTCGAGTCGCAGATCGTGGAGAAGGAACAAGCCTTTGCGGAGTTATCTCCCGAGTGGGATCGCGTACGTGGTCTAGAGAGTGAGGAGAGGCGGCGACTGGATGAAGCTCGCGCTCGACTGGAAGCTCTGTACGCCAAGCGCGGACGTCTGGACAAGTTCCGTACCAAAGCGGAGCGGGACCGCTATCTACGAGCAGAGATTGCTGGCATGGAAGCATTCCGCCGGACACAATCGGCAGCATTAGGCAGTCTCGAAGGCGAACTCGAGAGTGCACGGCACTCGTTGGAAGAGATCAACGAGAATATTGAAGCGACTCAGAAGAGGGCCGAGGATGGGCGCAACAGGGTCCGAGAGCTTGGAGAGAAGATTGCTAAGCTGAAGGACGACCAGGCCGAAAAGTCGGAACAGCGCAAAGAGTTATGGCGAGAAGATACCAAGCTTGAATCCCTTGTCACCCATGCCGCAGATGAGCTCCGTAGCGCGGAAAGGACGCTAGCGAGCATGATGGATAAGGTAAGTTTGGAGATGCTCTTCTAGGCGTTGTACTGATCGCTGTCCAGGACACCGGCAACGGTCTCCGAGCCATTGATCGAATTGTCGCAGAGCGGGCCAACTTTGACGGCGTATACGGTCCTTTATATCGCCTCTTTGAAATCACAGACGACAAATTCAATATTGCAGTTGAACTGACTGCTGGAAATAGGTTCGTCCCATCCCCTCCTGGACTCAACATCCACTCAAATATCGCGTAGTTTGTTCCATGTAGTCGTGGACTCCGACGAGACTGCTTCGCGAGTGCTCGACATCATGATGCGCGAGAAGAATGGCCGAGTCACCTTCATGCCACTCAATCGACTGAAGCCCAAAGTCCCTCCTGTCCCGAACGCCCAAGACGCGATTCCGCTTCTGGACAAGCTGCGGTTCGACCAGAAGCACCTGAAGGCCTTCCAGCAGGTCTTCGGTAAGACTTGCGTCTGCCGTGACCTGACAATCGCTGCAGCATACGTCAAGAGCCATGGTATCAACACCATCACTCTTGACGGTGACAAGGTCGATCGCAAGGGTGCGCTCACGGGTGGGTACCACGACGTACGGCGCTCGCGTATTGAAGCTATCCGTAACGTCACCACCTGGCGCTCTAAGCATGACGAGGCACATTTGAGGCTGCAAGAGGTCAAGACCGCCATCACGAAATTGGAGCAGGAGATCACCCGGACCGCAGGTCAAATCCAGGTCGCTACTGCCCAACAGAATCAAGCGCGCGTAGCGCGAGAGAGCATCGCGGAAGAGATCGCCACTCTCCTCCGCGAGAGAGAACGCCATTCGGAGCGCATCACGCGTCTGGAGGCCGAGATCGACCAGCTGCGCTCTGAGTTGAGCGGTATCGACGCAAGGATTGAGGGCTACAAAGCGGAGATGGCGAGCCCGATGGCGCAGAACCTCACGAGCGAAGAGGAGGATATGATTGAGTCTCTTGGCAAAGAAGTGGAACAGCGCCAGAGGACTCTCGTCGAGCTCGGCAAGCAGAAGAACGAGGTGCGTATCTCTCGAAATTCTGCGTTCCGTTCCGTCAGGAATGCTCAACTGCGTCGTAGCTTGGGGGGAGAANGGAACGTCCTAGAGATCGAACTGAACGAGGGTCTGATGAGACGACGCGAAGAGTTACGTCTCAAAATTGAGACCCTTGGCGCGTCAGAGGCTGGTGATAGCGGCTCGGACGAGGCATTGGACGCCAAGACACGCGAGCTTAGAGCCCTAAACAACTCTATCGAGTCTTTGAAGAAGAAAATCCAGGGTATGTCTCGTAGGCGAAGTGTATAGCACGCTCTAACGGTGATGTAGACTCCGAGAAGGACATCGAGAAGGCCAACGCCGAGCTACAAGAGAAACGAGCCGAGCTTGAGCGGCTGCAGAACCAACAGTCGGAAGACGTCCGCGGAATTTCTAAGCAGCAGAAGAGTACAGAACGTTACCTTGCCAAGCGTCAGATGCTGCTCAATCGCAAGGACGAGTGCAATCGCAACATCCGTGACCTTGGCGTCCTCCCTGAAGAAGCCTTCGAGAAGTACACGAACGAGAAGCTCGATCGCGTAAGCCTTGTCCACCCTGCCCGTAACCCATCCCTGACGCCGTCTGCATACGTCAACAGCTCGTGAAGAAGCTGCATGCCGTGAACGAGGGGCTCAAGAAGTTTGCGCATGTCAACAAGAAAGCGTTCGAACAATACAACAACTTCACCAAGCAGCGCGACCAACTCATTCAACGTCGCGAGGATCTTGACAAGTCGGCGCAATCGATTGAGGAACTCGTGGAAGTTCTTGATCAGCGCAAGGACGAAGCAATTGAGCGCACATTCAAGCAGGTCGCGAAGAACTTTGAGGAGGTCTTCGAGAAGTTGGTACCTGCTGGTAGAGGCCGGCTAGTAATCCAAAGGCGTATCGATCAGGTGAGTTCCGTTGATTATGCTGCATATCTGCAACTCATTGAGACTCGCACAGGACGAAGAAGACGCCGAGGATGCCGAGGAGAACCAGCAGAGCTCCATCGACAACTACACTGGCGTATCTATTCGTGTATGACAATTTACTCTTACGGAAACACTGTATCTGACTATTTCTCCCAGGTTTCGTTCAACTCTAAGGTGGACGAGGGCTTGCGCATTCAACAACTTTCTGGCGGGCAAAAGTCACTCGTCGCACTAGCAACAGGTATGTTTGACACCTTACGCGCCGACTACGTGTGGTCTAACCAACACCTCTGCAAGTCTTCGCCATCCAGAAATGCGACCCCGCACCCTTCTACCTGTTCGATGAGGTAAGAGACTCGTGCAGGCGAGACTGAGCGTACATACTGACGGTCTCCCAGATTGACGCCAATCTCGATGCGCAGTATCGTACTGCGGTAGCTGGTCAGTTTCACTGCCGTCTCATAGTTGATGTTTGCTGAACCCGCGATAGCCATGATTCACGAACTGTCGAGTACTGCGCAGTTCATCACGACGACCTTCAGGCCGGAGATGTTGGCCACAGCAGACAAGTTCTACGGCGTGCTGTTCAACAATCAGAAGGTCAGCACCATCCGAGCTATCAATCGAGAAGAAGCTATGCAGTTCGTGGAGCAGGTAAGCAAAGTCTTGCCGATCTCTCGTGGCACAGAAAGCCTCAATCCGTCTGTTTCCAGGAAGCGCAAGCTCAATGATCTCCCGCTGCGCTCCGTAACCCTTGTGTATACGTCGTTGATCGTGTGGGAGTTTGTCGGCTTTTGTCCTGCTATCGTTATGTGTCTTGTAGTGTTATATGCTTACCTGTATACTTATTGCCTCGTCTTCCCAATTGGAATCTTGTAACATGTCCCGACTGTCGACTCCCGAGGGCCAATGCTAGGATGGCAACAAGGAGGCGCCCAACGTGGCGATAAGATTAGATGGGCGTACATGAGATCGTGCTGCGTGTCGGGCAGCCACCGTAACGTTAACTGAAGCTCCTTCGCACCAGTCCACAACCTCCACTCTCCCTCTGCGCTAACTAGGCTCGTGTATGGGGGAATTGGTTGTGTGTTATATGACCCGGTATGCGCATCCGTTCATTGATATCATTCATCGTGCATTCACGCCTGGTAACATGCCTCAGCCACTACGCATTCGCATAGACCCTTGCTGCGCCATGCCTCAAGTCTCGCGTTCTCCGAAGCGAAAGCGCGTGAGACGCTACTTCTCTGCCTCGGCCGCTACGGGAGCTCGATGGAATCCAAAGTTGCAATCCTCATCCGCCTCCAGGACATCCTCCACTGTGCGAAGCCGCAAACGAGCCTCCTCCGGCTCTAGCGACGAAGAGTATGAGTTCTCTCCTGCGCATACACACCCGGAACTCCATCCAGATGAGGAAGAGAACATGTTCAGGTTCTCGGAGATCGCAACTGCCTTTGCACCATCCTCTGCACGGAGCGCAGAGTCCCCGCCTCTACCTCAGAAACCCTTGGCGTACGCTTCTCTTCCGCCGACACCAATATCTCCGTCTCCGCCTCTGCCCTCTACGCCATCGCTGTCTGCACCTCTGCCTTCTCTCACAAGCCTTGACAGCTTCTACGAACCGCCTTTCTCGATATGGGACTACCTGCGCGAGGAGCTGCTCGCCACAGACTTCGACTCGCACCAGGAGCTCAAGTGGGAACGTGTCAGCAATTTCCTCAGCATGCCCATTGCACTAGAGAAGGTCAGCATACACAGGCTTCATGTAGTTCTGATAAGTAGTCTGACCAGGGGTACCATTGCGTAGATATTCCTCTTCGGTTTCGTTGTCTGTCTAGATTCGTTCATGTACACGTTTACAATCCTGCCTATACGCTTCGCGCTTGCGTTCTGGCGACTGCTGGTCAACACGTTCTCACTCAGCTCTCCCCCTCTTCCGCCTTCACAAAAGGCTGATATCTTGCGGACAATGCTCCTGGTCGTCTCCGTTGTATTGCTCGCGCCATTGACCGACGCCAGTAAGCTATACCACTTCATTCGAGGGCAAGACACCATCAAATTGTATGTGATCTTCAACGCGTTGGAAGTACGCTTTCGATTTCTCTGTCAACGCGACGGAAACTGTGATCTAATATACTGCTGAGCAGATCGCGGATCGTCTATGCGCCTCAATAGGACAGGACATCATAGATTGCCTCTTCTCTCGGTCCACCTTGGAAGTGATATCACACAGGAAACGACCCACGTCGGATACTCTACGCCCCTTCTTCTATTTCCTGCTAGCCGTCGTGTATACCGGTGAGTTGCTATGACATCTCATGGCTGCGGCGTTGGTTAACATAGCGCAGTCGCCCATGCACTTGTCATGATATACCAGATGATTTCATTGAACGTCGCCGTCAACTCGTACGACAATGCCTTGTTGACGCTCCTAGTATCGAACCAGTTCGTAGAAATCAAGGGTAGCGTTTTCAAGAAGTTCGAGAAGGATAACCTCTTCCAGATCACCTGCGCAGGTAGGCCGCGAATTCGTGAAACACGATGGTATGCTCATATTGACTATGCTCTCCAGACATTGTGGAACGTTTCACTCTGGCTTTGATGCTAGCCGTCGTCGCTTTCCGCAACTTGATCGAGCTCTCTGGATCGACGTTCGACTTCAGTGAAGGTTTCACACTCCCGAAGAGCTTTGGGTGGTTCCGTGGCAACAACGTGCTATGGACCATCTCCTACGTCAGTCCTCAATAATTCTCCTAATGCTGCTCATCTGCTAACTTGTACTAGCCTGTCCTAACCGTACTGGCGTCTGAGACCCTGGTGGATTGGCTCAAGCACGCCTTCATCACTAAATTCAATCACATCCGGCCATCGGTATACGAACGCTACACGGACGTCCTATGTCGTGACCTCGCGAGCGGCAGTGCCGTAGGCCGTCGTGGAGCACGCAAGGTACGCACTGCTACCACCAAACATGAACATGGATCCTAACGCCTTCCTGCAGCACACGTATGTCGATCAGTCACCACTGGTCGCCCGACGACTAGGTTTTGCCTCCCTCCCTCTGGCTGTCCTCGCCATCCTCATCGGCTCCCAGTCTGTGGGCCTCCTCATCTCCATGCACGCGGACGAGTCTTCGCCATGGCTCCGCCCGTGGGAAGAGTACACGCCCGACGATTGGATCAACATGGCCAAGTGGGGCGCCCTCGCTCTCCTCTTCTGGGCCTGGTGAGCACTCTCCTCCCACGCCTGCGAGGTGCAACCGTTGCCGACCGTTTGCGCCCACTCCTCGCAGCTTCCTGGTCATCAAGATCATCCTAGGCATATACCTGCTCACATACGCCACCCGTCGGCGCGCAGGCATGGAGGCGCGCGAAGAGGCCGACAAGATCAACGACTTCGGGCGGAACCCTATCGGCGAGGGCAAAGAGGAGCAGGTTTGTCTCTGTGTCTCCAGCCGTGTGGACCTCGTACTGAATGTGCATTGCAGGCGTACAACAAGGAGCTCAAGACGCTCCTCGACAACAGGCGAGACGATGCGCTCCCGGTCGCCGAGATCGGGGAGCGTAAGCCCGGGGAGGGGGACAAGGATGGCGGCAGGCGGAAACGGCTGCCCTTGGAGGAGATCACGCGTTTCACCATGGTCAAACGCATTTACCAGCCCTTTTTGCCCCGCTTGACGCCCTCGGGGCTTCATATTCTCATGATGGCTCCGCCGCGCCTGCCAACCGTTTCTCTCTTCTCTCTCTCTCCTTCTCCACCTCTCTCTGCCAACCATGTCCGACGACGAGCAGCACAACCACAACTTCGAGCAGGTCCGTACAACCCTCCCTCTCGCGTGCAGATCCAGGTCCTGATCAGCCCCTCCCTCCGTCCCGCAAAAANCAGGCCTCCGCCGGTGCCTCGCTCACCTACCCCATGCAATGCTCGGCCCTTCGCAAGAACGGTCACGTCGTCATCAAGGGTGAGCCTCACCCCCGTCTTTTCCCCCGCGCAAAGCCAAGGAGGCACTGACGCCCGTCCGCTGCGGCACCTCAGGCCGCCCTTGCAAGATCGTTGAGATGTCCACCTCCAAGACGGGCAAGCACGGTCACGCCAAGGTCCACTTGGTTGGCATCGATGTACGTCCCCCCCCTCTCCTCCATTTCCCGCCTCCTTAAAACTCACTCTCTCCGTTAGATCTTCACCGGCAAAAAACTGGTTAGTCCCAATCGCCAACAGGCGCTGATTAGATCCCGATCTCATGCCATTTTACGTTCTACAGGAGGATATCTCCCCCTCCACCCACAACGTCGATGTCCCCAACGTCTTCCGTAACGAATACCAGCTCGTATGTCTCTTTTCCCTACGGCGCTCACTTGATCGAATCGTTCTAATTGGCTCCCACTCCTTTAGGTCAACATTGACGATGGCTTCCTCAACCTCATGACTCAGGACGGTACCCCCAAGGACGACGTCAAGCTCCCCGAGGGCGACATGGGCAAGCAGATCCAGGCTGACTTCGATGAGGGCAAGGATCTCCTTGTCACCATTGTCTCCGCCATGGGTGAGGAGCAGGCGATCTCCTTCAAGGAGGCTCCCAAGGGCTCGTCTTAAAGTCTTCCTTCCTTCACGTACGTACCCCAGTCCGATTGAAAGCTTTACGTCCGACTCACACGCTTACTTACGGCAGACCCTGTACCTCTTTTCGGTCCTCTTGCTGTTGTTGTGTTTTGACACGCCCACCGTTGTTCAGTTAAGCATCAGTATCCAGTAGCAGTACTTTTCATCTGTCACCATTGTGCATGTACCACCCCACCACGCCTCTGCACACCTTGTATCACCTCTTCCCGTGTGTGTCTTACAATGGAATGCCGCACATGGTCCATCCCACCACTAGGATCATCCTCATCGATATCTGCCTGTATGACGTCCGTGTGTGTGTATGCTTTGGCGCCGTGCCCACCTAGAAAGTTCGCCATCCAATCCGAGCGGTCTCATTCCGTCTACACTGCACCCATACATTCTCCGCCCATCCGCTAGTACAGGGAAGCTAATCGTGCTACAACATAACAATCTGGGCCCAGCCCAGGTAAACACTCAGGGTGTCCCAGTCTCCTTTCACATGGTGTTGACGACCGTGATCAAGCCCGCGCCCAGGACGGTGGCGGCCATGACGCTGACGACGGTGCCAAAGGTGTTGAGGCCCTGGCCGAACGGGCCGTCCCAGTCCGCGGGCAGCGCAAGCGTAATGAAGTCGTGGCCGACGTCGACCTTGCTCACRTTGGTGCACGCAGTGGCGTACGCTGTGATTCCCCACCAGAGCGCCGTCAGTTGCCGCACGAACAGCGTTGTGAGAGCAACGCCCTCAACATGGCAGACGTACCTGTCAGGGCTGGCGCCGAACCGGCGAGGGGGGTCCTCGGGACGCCGGTTGAGGTGGATGAGATCGGTGAACATGCACTGTTGGCAGCTGTGGATTGCACCGGTAGCCGCAGGACCGCACAAGCACGCGTCGTTGTCGTCGCCGCATTGCTGCATGAGAATGAGCCGTGAGCATCTCGGTAGCGCCCATATGCAAGGCAAAGCGGGCCGTGCGTACCTGAACGATGGTGGTGGCATTGCTGCAAGTCGACTGGCACTGTCGACACAATGTAAGCGACAAGTTACAGATAACGTAGGAAAAGGAATGCAGCATACGGTAGCGTCGGTGAAGACAGGATCGTTCACCTGCAAAAACCGGGATGCGGTGATGTTGCCAAGGCCGGGGATGGTAATGTTGATCCTCGCAAACACTGCAGGTATATTCGTTTGAGCAACCCAAGACTCGGTGCACAGAACAAAGGCCCTGCAGGTGCGACTTCTTGCTAGACTGAGAGGTAAGCTCACCTTGGCTGGCGAAGAGGGCGAGGAAAGCGGCGAGGATGAAAGGACGCATGTTGTTACGACTGGACAGGAGCGTTGAAGAAGCAAGTAGCAAGAGAGCGACAGACGAGCGAGAGAAAGCAAGCTAGTCAGAGAACGCAGAAAGGAGGCCTGCCAGAGGCTGAGTGAAGAGGAAGGAGGATAGAGCGTGGAGAAGATGGCGGAGCGGAGACAAGGCTGAAGAGGGACGGAGGCGCTGGACCGAGGGAGTCGACTGTCGCGCGTCTGCTGTCAGTGCCATAGCAATCCGTCGGCATCACTTCATCAATCTCTCCTTCCTCCACATCCCAATCCTCCCCGACTTCCCCGGCCCAGCCTGGCACTCAATTCCGAATATGCTGCATATTCCTGGCCAGCGTATGCAATGCGCTTCATTACACCGCTCACACGCTCTTGCCTGCAAATCGGCTGCACCTCATTAGCAATGCACCACTACGGCGCATTGCATCTGCATATGCCTGAGAACCAAGGCCGGGAACACGATGCAGGCTGTGAGCCCAAGCCCATCAATATAGAAACCGATTCGATGCCTATCGGCATCACAGGCACGTCCCAATCGTGCCTCCTGGGTTGTGGGCTATAGCCTCGTATCAAGCTGCAAGGCCCGCTACACTCACAAAATTCAGGCCTCTGAAAGCTTTTCACGCACAATCCTGTCAGCGACATACCAGCTCGTGCTTTTCATGCGCTACCCGCACTCAGCTATAGCTTATGCCAGTTCAACCGGGCTAATCTCACCGTGCGCCTACGCCACAGTCATCTCTGTACATCCTGACAATGATCAAACAGAACCAACACAATGTTGACAGCGTACAACGTCCCCGAGATAGCCGTTCGTACGTCACTTGCACTTGCAATACGAGTGCTATATACAAGATGTATGAGGATGTAGTCACCGCATCCAGTTGTGGGGATAGAGTTCACACATTGACAAACAGATGTAAACACGAAATGTGGCGGATTCACCCGCAACCTCAGGAGTCCAACTTGAACTCGCCGATGATCATGTTGACCTTAACTTTTATATAGGCTTCACACATCCTGTCAGTAGCGCGAGCGCTTCTCAGATTCAAGACAGACTCGTAGAGATCTCCGCAATGTTGAAAGCGACGCCTCCACCAGTATCCGGTGACGTTACCCAGCAACGTGGATCTACTTCCCGAGGGATTCCCACCACTACTACGATTATCAAACACTCGTATAACGCCTCTTCCAGTATAGCGAAAGAACAGAAAGCCTTGTTGCGCATACTGGTCGGACTTACCAGCATCCTCCGTAGGAAACCCTCGAGTACTGGCAAGGAGAAGTCCTCAATAACACCAAACGCACATCTATGTGATCTCCGATGCTCGAGAGCTACTCAGGCGGGCTCCGTGAACCGCAGGCTTCAGCTCATGCCAGGCCTGGTCCTCCTTCTCGCCGAGCTTCTGTACCTCCAGCCACGTAGGCGCCCGCGCTCCGAATGACGGGCGAGTCAACGTTTGTTTCCTCGACAAGCAGCGTAGCTTGGACCGCCACTGCATTCCCACCACCCTCGCCCTCCTGCGCAGCAAGCCCCCTCTCAGCAGCAGCTCTTCGTTCTTCAGCCATTCTACGACGTTTCAAGAGCCGTCTCTTGTTAGAGTGCTGCTTGGCGTGGTATTTCTTCTTGGACATTTCGCTTGTATCGATTGGGAGTGCGTTGCCCTCACGCGCCGCCTACGAGAAACTCTCTGTCAGCTATGAACCACAGGGTGGTGGGTAGATAGACATACCGCGGTGGGCGTTGCGAGAGGCCGGTTTGAGAGTGCTGAAAACAATGGGTGGTGAGCCTGATACGGTCGAGGCGATTGAATCGCAAACGCCGCCGCCCCACCTAGCGTCGGACACATGCTCGATATGGGGCGCATGTAGGTTCAAGGGAATCAACATACAGACAGTAGCCATAACTGTATGCTGCGGAAGCTCTCTCTGGCTTTTGCATGTAGCGAATGGGTTCCTCGTCAAGCTTGTGGGCCAGCTGGGTACTTATAGCTGTGGGTGTGCATTGTACAAGCGTCTCACGCCTAACACTTGCCTACACAACGCCGCTGTCATTGGGAGCGAAGTCTACGCGCATTGCTTTTCAGATGGATCGCCAAACTATGTATATTATCGCCAGATTCGCTATACTGAAGATCCCCCTGCCGTGACCACAATCTGCTTTTCCGGAATTTGATGTGTTGCACACTGCGGCATACTTGCGATTCCCGCACAATAGCATTCCGAAAGAGTCCATCTTGCGAACGTAGCAGAGGCCAATGCAGCTATATCGCGACATACCACTCGCAACGGCCTGAGAAGCATCTGCAGCAACTGGCTCTATACAATACAAATCGTACGGCAACGCGACCCGGGAAACGTATCCTCATGCCAGCGCCAGCGCCACGAACCCTCAGCTCGCCGCCTCGCTCTGTGCCCGCCCCGGCGC
>JAPEVG010000326.1:0-39248 GCA_029747595.1 Trametes cubensis | reverse complement strand
TGCGCTTGCACCCAAGGGTGCTGCCAATCCGCCATCTTCAGGCACACCGCCTCCCACGACCAGCGCGCGGTCCAGCGCTCCCCCAGAGGAACCCGCTCAGAGGTGAGGAGTCCCTGCAAACTCAATGTATCCTCTTTGGGCTGACCGGATCGCTCGGAATGCGCAGACCTGACCCTCAAGGGTTCGCCGCGCGCCTGATGGCGAAATGGGGCCACAAAGAGGGCCAGGGGCTCGGCGTCGACGGCTCGGGGATCGTGCACGCGCTCACGGTCGAGCAGGTCGCCGCGCAGGGCAAGAAGGGCGGCAAGGGCAAAGGCAAGGGCAAGGGCAAGGGTGCCGGTGAGGACCCCGCCGCCCCGCCTGCGCACGTCGCCGCGAAGATGGGCAAGATCGTGAACCTGAACGAGGACGCGCGCGCGCGCGAGGACCGTGAGCGGTTCGGCGAGCCGAGCCGCGTCGTCGTCCTCACGAACATGGTCGGCCTCGAGGACGTCGATGACGTCGAGCTCAGGGAGGAGATCGGTATGTCGCTGCTGTTGCTGCTGTGTTTGGGTGCTAGTGTAGGACGCAGCGTGCTCATGACGTGTCGTTGAATGCGCAGGTGACGAGTGCTCGAAGAACGGGACTGTCCAGCGGGTTGTCGTTCACCCCGTCTACCCTACGCCTGAGAACCCCGAGGAGCAAGTCCGCATCTTCGTGCTCTTTGCAGGCCCCGCTGGGGCGTGGAAGACGGTGCGGGAGCTGGACGGGCGGTACTTTGGTGGAAGGAGCGTGCGCGCTCGCTACTTCTCCGAGTCGTTGTTCTATGCAGCGGAGTTCGATGCTCCGCTATGATCGTCTGTTGCTTGATCGCGGTTGTGCTGTTAGTTACTAGCCTCTGTTGTCCTGTATGTCCTATCTATCTGCAGATCCGCTCGCAAGAGTGGCGGAAGTCTCCTCGAAGCCAGCTGTAGCACGCTACCATGCCTTACTCACACATAGGAACGAGGTTGTTGAATAAATGCATTACGATTCCAGAGGAAGAGCTTTACAACATGTAGGAGATTGTCTGATGCTGCTACCGAAAACAGGGAAAGACAAAGGGGAGGCTCAGCCAGAGGGCACGACACGCGCATATGCGGATGCGACGAACGACAAGGCGTTTAGTAGACACGCTTGAACGGCGGCACCGACTTGCACTCGTTCTCGTCAAGCGTCTCACTGATGACGTTGCGGTACTTGATCTCGACGGCAGGCGACTCGACGTCGTGCTGCCACGTGAGGGTGTGCTTCATCCAGTTCTCGTCGTCACGCTACAGAGGGGAGTTTCATAAGTACACGCATGCTATCGCAAGTTGATGAGAGGAGCATACCTCGGGGTAGTCCTCACGCGCGTGCGCGCCACGGGACTCCTTGCGGGCAGCGGCGGCAGTGATGGTCTGGACAGCGCACTGGAGGAGGTTGCGGAGCTCGAGAGTCTCAACGAGGTCACTGTAGTGTTTTATGTGAATACAACGACGGCCAGTAATTCGAATAAGCCATAAGGATACTGACGAGTTCCAGATCATGCTCCTGTCCTTGATGCCGACCTTCTCGAACGTCTTGTAAATTGAGCGGATCTTCTCAACACCCTCATCCAAAGACTGCTGGGTACTATACCATCCGTCAATATAGAATCCACTGGGCAGTCACATGAATAAACTTACCGGAAGACAGCGGCATCGGCCTGCATGGCCTTCTGCATGTCCATCCGGATCTTAGCGGTGGGGAGAGGACCNATCGGACTTCCTGCAGAGGAGCTGAGTGCCGTCGACAACATCAAGAGCGTAATTGATTCCTAACCTGATCTGGTCAAGGAACTCGATGCTGTGCATGCCAGCCTCCTCGGGGATCTTCTTGTGGGGCTTTCCAGGAGTGAGGGTCTCCTTGATGTGGTGTGCGCAAGCACGACCGAAGACGACGATGTCAAGGAGCGAGTTCGCACCGAGACGGTTCGCGCCGTGGACGGACACACATGCAGCCTCACCAGCGGCGTAGAGACCGGGGACGACCTTGTCCTTGCCGTTCTGGATGTAACTCACAGTCAGAATTTTGATGTGGGTACTCTGCAATGTATTGACTGACCTCATCCATGGTGATGACCTCACCGGTGTACCGGGTCGGGATACCACCCACTAGACAACCATGAGCACGTATAGGCAACTGTGAGAACCCGGCCACTTACTGTTGTAGTGAACAGTAGGGAGGACAGGGATAGGCTCCTTGGTGACATCGACACCCGCGAAGATAGCAGCAGTCTCTGAGATACCAGGGAGTCGCTCGTGGAGGATCTCAGCAGGCAAGTGGCTGAGCTGGAGGTAGATGTGATCCTTCTCGGGACCGACACCACGGCCCTCACGGATCTCGATCGTCATGGACCGAGAGACGACGTCGCGGGACGCCAGATCCTTGGCAGTGGGCGCGTAGCGCTCCATGAAGCGCTCACCCTCCGAGTTGAGCAAGTAACCTCCCTCACCACGCGAACCTACACAAGCAGTGAGTATATGCAGGCTTCCAATGGTTTAAATGCTCATACATACCCTCAGTAATCAGACAACCAGCACCGTAGATACCCGTAGGGTGGAACTGGACGAACTCAAGGTCCTGGAGGGGAAGGCCAGCACGAGCGACCATGGCATTGCCGTCACCCGAGCACGTGTGTGCGCTCGTGCAGCTGAAGTACGCACGGCCGTAACCACCGGTGGCCAGAACGGTCTTGTGCGCACGGAAGCGGTGAAGCGTACCGTCCTCCATGTTCAGCGCGATAACACCGACGCACTCGCCGTCCTGCATGATGAGGTCGAGCGCAAAGTACTCGATGAAGAAGTTGGTGTTGTGACGAAGGGACTGGCCATAGAGTGTGTGGAGGAGAGCGTGACCAGTACGGTCGGCCGCGGCGGCGCAACGGTAGGCCTGGCCACCCTTACCGTACTTCAACGACTGACCACCGAACGCACGCTGGTAGATCTTGCCTTCCTTCGTTCTTGAGAAGGGCACACCGAAGTGCTCAAGCTGTATGCGGGCTGAGCACGCTGTTGTAACCATGACGTACGATGGGACTTGCCTCAATAACAGTGTGGGGCGCCTCGCGGCACATGTAATGGATAGCATCCTGGTCACCAAGCCAGTCGGAACCCTTGACCTGTAAGGGACGTCAGACTGAGATCTCTATTACTTTACCCGAACCACTTACCGTGTCGTACATGTGCCACCGCCAGTCATCCTCGGTCATGTTCTGCGCGCATATATGAGTACCTCGCGATCATGAGCGACATTACAAGGATAGGTTTCTTACACCGAGCGCAGCATTGATACCACCCTAACGCACACATGAGCACAGATACACACGCCGACGGAGATATGACATACCTGAGCAGCAACAGTGTGACTCCGGGTGGGGAAGAGCTTCGTAATACACGCGGTGTTGAAGCCAGCTTCCGCCAAACCGAAAGCCGCACGCAAACCGGCACCGCCCGCTCCCCTGAGTAGAGCCAAACTATGAGCTTCAAGAGTGCGCGCACGATGCGCAAGGGTACTCACACGACGATAGCATCGTACTCGTGCTCAATGAGCGGGTACTTGCCCCACCCCTGCGATGCGCGGCGAGTAGAGTGTCAAACGCCGCAACGGGTTTCGAGTGCGGGGCAAAGACGCACCTGGACCTCCTGGGCCTTGACAGGGTTCGTCGCAACGACCCTGCGCGCCGGAGCTGAGGAGTGGAAGGACCGTTGAGAGGCGCGAAGGGCCCTCTGGAGGGATTTTCTGAGCATGTCGTGGATGTCGCGGACGACGATGAGGAAGGGGATGGAGAGAGACTGGAGGGCGGCTGAAGGAAGCTGAGGTCACGACGAACTGGACTCGGCACCCGCTCACCGAAATCCCGTCCACGGCCGAAACCAATCAGAGCCCCGTGATTTCTCCCGGTCCATTCCTCCCGGCGTCTACCCAGTCTCGGTCGCTCCGCATGATATTCGCGAGGCCTCGACGACTTCGAATAGACAGAACTCTGATAAATATTACGGCACTCTACTCCTACATATCTGCACATCTACAGCTATGGTATAGCTCCCAGCGGGTCATACGGGGTCTGCTTTGGTTTCTGTACTCGCGATACATTCTCTACTGGCGGAGGCGGGGGCGGCATAGCGACACTGCTTTGTGGCGTTCTAAGCGACGGAGGCAATGGAGCGGCTCGAGGAAGAACGCTGGACGTGCGGGGCGGAACACGGGGAAGCGTTGCAATGGGCGAGCTCGAACTCGAGAAGCTTGACTTCGTGTAGTTCCATGGCGCGTTAAGAGTAGGCGACTGCAGCACTGGGGAGGCAGGTCCAGGGACAGCGGGTGCCGAGGCGACAGTGGTCAAAAGTGGAGGGCTCCGAACGGACGGGAGTGCTGGTGCTGCGGTAGGGGCAGGAGCTCTGTTATTCGGCGGACTCGTCCCAGGTGCATGAGGCATGAAATGATGTTGAGATCGACGGGCCCCAGCTCCCTGTGGTCGCGCCTCGATAGGTATCGCAGCAGCAGGCATTGGCGGGTGCGGCGTCGAGTGTCTTCGGCTCAACGCCTCAGCTGCTTCCTTCTCCTGCCTCTCCTTCTCTTGTCTCCTCTTCGCCTCTTCTTCCCCGACTAGACGTTCGTCCTCGACATCCGTGACCGTGCCCTTGAGCACGTCCCGAACATACGAGAGACACTCGAGCGCCTCCCGCTTCCTCTTCTCGACCGTCTTCTTCGTCGCCTCGTCTTGCGCCCCGCTTTCGTCTAGTAAGAGCGTGTCGACGACCCAGCCCACTGTATCGCCAAGCTTCTTCTGCAGCGATCGCAGTTGTGCTATTTCGCGCTCCATCTCAAAGCGACTTTTGGGCTCCCAAGGTGGCCGTTCACCCGCTTGCCGTTCGGGCGACAGCGGGTACGCCGGGTGTGCGGGCTGAGGCGTCAATGGCAGACGACCCAAGGCTGTCGCGAGATCAGGAAGATTCCGCTGTAACCCTATGTGAACATGTGGAGGCCACAAACGACGGATTAACACCAACCTTCAATTCGGAAACTGCGTTCATAACTGTTTTGTTGATGCCCAAGCTCTCTCCCCGTTCCAAGATTCCCCGTGCGAAGGTTTCTGGAAGGCCCATTGGAGTGGACGGCTGCCGGGTATGCTGCTGGCCTTTGCCGCCGTTGTTCGCATCCGGTCGCGCAGAAGGGTCAGATGTAAACGACTGACGACCCTCACCCATTCTAGGCCGACGACGGACGGGAGGCGATATTGGCGGAGGGACTTCCGTCGGGATGCCTAGGAGGTTCCTATTCTCATGTATGATAGAAACGCCGATTGTTGGGGTGGGTGACATCTGTAAAGTGAGAGCTTGACGCAACAAGAGGGTTGCATGGTGTATAGGTGGGTCTTCCGCGCTTCCGCCTGCCGCTGAGGCGTTGCTTGGATATCGCAGGAGGTAGGTCAGTTGGCTGCTATAGTCGGCGGGTATCACTGCCAACGAGTCAATGTTTTGCAACCCTTCGATAGAACGAGGGCGTACATTTGTTGCGAATGCGAACGAGCATCGCGACGCATATCCAAAGAGCGAGGTCGAAAGAGGGGTCCACAGCGAAGAGTCCATCCCATAAGACCATAGCATCTTGCATGTTGAACTCTCGGGTGAACAACAGACGGAGCCAGCGACTACGATGCTGGTCAGAAAGGGTCGTATCATGAGACTCGGGAGGGAGGCTTACATTCCGTAGATCTGAGGCTCGATACCTGCACTCTGCATCGCTTTCCAGAGTTCCGGGTCTACAGCCTTGAGGAAAACGGACTGTATGCGATTGCAAGCCCCCACGATAGGCGCAATGTATGGTTTGACCCGTGCATCGTCGGCACCGACGTTCAGCTGAACATGGGACGGTAGCGGGGACGATTCCGGCTGTGTCTTTGTCTCCTGCCACTCATACCACTTCCCCGAACCCTTCATGACGGCGGTGAAGAGAAGCCACGCGTCAGCGGCAACCCACGCACGCGCGCAGAACTCTTTCAGTGAAGTGTCGAGGTCGCCGTCGATATCGGCAGGTAGGGAATCGTAGTCTACGGCATAGTATAGCGGTGCAAGGAGTTCGTGCATTCCTTGGCGATAGCCTATGTCGGGATGCATCACCGAGTAGAGGAATAGAACGTTTGTCAGTTCAGCTTGTACTTCCGCGTCTCTGAAGTATGCAATGTCTGGGAACCTGCTCAACATGGTCAGTAACGCAGACAACCCAGCCCAGAGCGTGGCACATACGTTCGCTCAACATCCTGCAGGATCGTCTTGCGCAGCTCCATTGCAGCGAACCATTCCCTCCAAGGATTCTGAGATGCAGCAGTCGAGATAAGCACTCCTGGCGTACATGGGGGCCAGAAAGCACGCACCTCGTCGTGAAGACTCAACGGGTTGTTCGTCTCTAGGTTTCCAGTAGATTTCTCCGTCCTCAGTGGCGACGTACCGAGCCCGGGCACTGTGAATCCCTCCTCATATCCGCCGTCCGGCGCGCGCATCTTCTCCATGAGCAGTTCTTTGTATTTCTCTCGCGCAATCTGCACGGGCTTCAAAGGCGGGGCAGCCTGCACTTCGGCGACATCCTGCAGTGGCTCGTTTGGCACTAGGAATAGCTTGTTGCCATGAGATTCAGCATGAGAGCCAGTATACAGACAACGAAAAGCAGAGACCTTCCAAGCCATGCTCCTCCCTGCGATGCCCGCCCCTGCATCCACGCCTTGAAAAAGCCGTCCACTCAGCGCCGCATCCTTCAGCTTAGTGACGGTATAGCGTGTGTTGAATAGATAGTCGTACGCGTCCCTGGTGGCGAACAATCATGGGTTACAGCGATGAATCTGTGAACCGAGAGCCTCAATCGGAGGACAGACTTGATTTCTTTGATGTCCGGTCTCGTTCGTAGCTCAGCCATTATGAAGACGTCTGCAGTGGGCCTTTCAAAGACGGGTATACAGCAGGTTCTCGGTGGTTAGAGAAGGGACATGGCGGTCGTGGTGGTACACTGTACAGCCAAAGGCGGAAGGCTACTGAACGCCACAGCCGCAAGCGCCCGTACAGCTATTCTCGAAATCAATGCGTCGGCGCCTTTTTTNGCGCGCGCCGCGCAAAACGCACAAAACACACAGAGCCTTCTGAGGTTAGAACATATGAGCTACTAAGACGTACTGCGAGCCATATTGTTGCCCTCTAAATGTCTAGAAGTGCTCAAGACTACTTCTTAGGTCCAGATATGAAATATGACATTGATTTAGGAAGGTGGTCGTCATTCATATTGGATGACCTGGCAGTAGTAAGACGGCGTGAAGCACTACTTATTCATCGTGTACTACTTGGTCTACCATATCCGCTGCGGGTTGGCCTTGTAAGACCTACCCGCTTGGATAACAGCCGTCCTGCTATGTGTGCAAACCGTGGGATGAATGATATAGCGAGTGTCTCGCTTGCATAGAATCATCATAGTAGCGCATAAGTACCCCCGGGCCTGCCGAAAGTTGCTGGTAACTTCGTCCAGATGTACTGGGTCCCTCAACTATCTCTGCTCTACAGTCTCTACTCACTATATAAAGGCACACTTAGAGGCCGCATCTCACCATCCTTGAGCACCGAGCAAGCTCAGGCTTGTCGTGTACGGCCAGGGCTGTCGCCATGCCGATGCGCTCAGTCTTATGTGGCTGCATTGCAGCACCTCCATCATGTAATTGTATCCAGGGTCTTACTTCAGGCTTCGGGACCAATGTGGCTCAGGGGCGTTAGGAAATAACTCACCGTGGGTGGCCAGTGCGATCGCACAATTGCTTTACGGCGGAGTAGAATATTCGGGACAATGTATGACTTAGCTGCTGCATGTAAGTCTGCACCCCGGGCCTCCTCCTGGCGCTGTTCACACTACCACGGCTCCTGAATTCGTAGTTGAAGCACACTGAAGCCTTGATTCACGGTTGCGGACCCTTTCACAGGAGATTCGCGCCAAGCTTGTTGCCAGCGAAAGCGAGTGGCCATTATGCGTCAAACAGGGGATTTAGTGTAAAGACCAAGTCCGCAGAACAATCCAGACTGAACTTGGATGCTCAGAAGACAAGAAAATAGCCTGAAGTACGCTCTGATAGCACGAATCTTCCAATGCGCGAAAGCTCTGTGCGTTTTGTGCGTTTTGCGCGGTGCGCGCGAAAAAGGCGCCGACGCATTGATTTCGAGAACAGCTGTATTCTAATCAACCGTTCGCTGACGCCGTGGCTTGACACCACTACAACTTGATCCTGCTTCACACCTGGCTTCGAACTGCAACAAACAGATCCCTGGGTGCAGTCGCGGGCTAGGACTCATGCTCAAGGACTATATATCGTGAACTATTCTGCGAGTACTTGATAGATTCTGCTCATCATGATCTTCAGGGACTTCATCCTGATACTTATCACACGCGTACGCCCAACTAATCCATGCACCATCCACCAGAGACGTTGACAGATTGGCCTGGTGTGCTTGTTCAATTGATGGGACAAACTCTCAGCAACCTGTGGTTCACCTGTGATGTAGAACGATTCGGGCTTTGCAAGGTAGGAGACGAGGCTCCCTACGACCTCCGGAGACGCCGGAGGAATATCTGAGGGTAAGCCCAGCAACTATGATTGCGCTACCAGTTCGCGATCAAATGAACATGAACCTTGGCATCGATGCACCTCACCATGCGCACTGTGGTACCATGTCCACCGTTCTGTTCATCCTGTTCGAGCTTGACTACGGTTGAGGGCGATCAGGAGGTTGCGGTGAGTGTGAAGTACTACTGATTCGTACCGAGAGGCGTGGCGATCAACCCTGGACAATATCCGTTGACGGTGATGTTATGGGCTCTCAGCTCGATAGCTTCACGTGTATGTATTCAGTATCAACCAGGCTAGGGCGACGCCCCGACTAACCTGCAGTATGAACTAGTCCACGTACAGCAAACTTTGATGCACAATACGCCCCAACACCGGGATGGCCTGCACAGTCCGATGGCATCGAGTGGGTACAGGACATGCGGACCTAGTTGGGGGTCGCATACCTTGTTTACCAGCCACTGACGATGCAGCTGCAGATATTCTCGTTAAATTTGTGCCATCTCTGGCCGCAGGGGATAGAACGGCGGCTTTCTCACCAATGATACGACCCCCACGACCCTGAGCAATCATCTGGCGGGCGGCATACTTGATCGCTAGCAACACACTACGGGCATTGACTGCGATCGTGGACTCCCACTGTTCGACCGTCGTATCTATAACTGGGACGAAGTGACAGATTCCTGCGTTTGCCACCATCTGCGCAGCCATCAGCGGCAGGTCAACAATACTACAGCATCGCAACCAGTGGGATACAAACCACGTCCAGGCCGCCCAGCTCCTTCACTGTCGTTTCGATCATCTCTACCACAACATCTTCAAGAGAGACGTCCCCGTACAGCGCGACCGAGCGCCTGCCCTTCGCGCGAATAGTTTTGGCGACAGTTTCGAGCTGCTCGCGCTTTTGCGGTAGGTCCACGATGGTAACATCGAGTCCATCCTCGGCCAGGCGCAGAGCAATCGCCTCTCCTATCCCTTGCGCTGCGCCGGTCACTATCGCAACTCGAGGCAAGGGAAGTGGGGTGTCTGCCATGATGTGTGAGTATCTGCACTTCTCGCTACGCACGGGGTCATTTTATAAGATATGGGACTTTGTCGCGTCGGAGTCTGGAGATGGAGCTACAGGGGCCGTAAGCAGACCTCATTCCAGCTTCCAGACATGCTGCGCGGAGTGGGAAGAGACCTAGAAGATAGTTTACCTTCGTGTTCTGCGCAGTCTGATGCATGAGCCTGACAGAAGGGGCGAAGCTCACTCTAAGCGTCTGTTGCATTGCTAACGCCATGAACCCGTCAGCTCTCTAGGGATATGTTCTTGCCTGGCTCAAAGTAGCGTTGTTAGTACTGCACTAACTAGACGTTTGACTTACGACGACAAAGTCGGTGCGTGTAGTGTCAATCAGCTTGCAACACAACTTGAGAACTGTCATGTACAAAGATTCCCGTATTCACGTACAACCGCTCACATGCCATCCGCTCGAGTGACACGAGACCCGACATAACACACACCGAGATCAGAATGGTTACGTGTGAACGTCGAACATGTATAGTACTACATCATTCGAAGTTATAACGCTGCACCTCTTTCAGCCCCCAATGTATGAGTTAAAGAGAGAATCGTACCACAACACCACTAATCAGAATAGAACCGAGTGAACTGACGACAATGGCCTTGGGCTCGGATGACGCGCATGAGTTGGTGGCAACCCCGATGACTACTAGTCCATGAGCAATCCTCCGGAGACATTGACCGATTGACCTGCGGACGCGACGTTAGGCAGATCCCAAGGGCGATAGAGGTGGCCAATCCTCACCTGTGATATAGTAGGACTCGGGGCGAGCAATGTAAGAGACGAAGCTGGCGATTACGTCGGGAGTGGCTGGCTTGATCCCGGAAAGTCCCACAATCTGAACAAGTTTGCTCAGTACCCTCACCAGTTTGTATCCCACACGCGACTTCAGTATTCATACCTGAGCTGCCGTAGAACCGGGCCCTCCATTCAAATCATCCTCGTCGTGTAGGGCTGCCCCTCTTTGCTCGTGAGCCAGCTCAGGTGCGCTGTATGGAAGGCTACGTACACATATCAGTCAAGATGATGCCCGGGCAGTAACAGTTGACGGTGATGTTGTGTGCGCGCAATTCCACAGCTGCAAGACGTCGCCAACGTGTCAGTACAGCAAATCATTCCGACAATGCGGGTACATGCGCTGACCTGCGGTTTGGGCCAGTCCTCGCACAGCGAACTTAGATGCACTATATGCCCCTACGGTCTGCATGCCTGGATAATCCATCGCATAGTGTGAGAATCGTATGGGGGTCTGAGGCTGGACGTCAACATACCTCGCTTCCCAGCTACGGAAGACGCGGCTGCGCAATACCATACGTGATATTCATTTGAGTTCACGGATGTTGAGAAGCTCTTACCAATGATACGTCCCCCACGACCTTGTACGATCATCTGGCGAGCAGCATGCTTGATCGCCAGCAAGACACTTCGTGCATTCACAGACATTATCTTCTCCCACGATTCCACTGAGGTGTCTATGATGGAAGCGTAGGAGACTATCCCTGCGTTTGCCACCATCTGCTCCGTCATGGGATTTCATGAGTAGAAGTCCTGTGCAATGGGAAGACCGACACAAACAACTTACCACATCTAGCCCTCCCAGTTCCCCAACGGTGGTCTTGATCATATCCACTACTTCGTCCTCGTTGGATGCATCCCCGCAGACTGCGAGGGCACGCCTGCCCTTGGCGCGAATAGCGTTGACGACCGCCTGGACTTGTCCGAGCTTCTGAGGCAAGTCATTGAGGGCGACATCTAATCCATCATCGGCAAGGCGCATGGCAATCGCTTTCCCAATCCCTTGCGCCGCGCCCGTCACTAGCGCAACTCTGACTTCCGCCATGGCAGATGAGGGACTAGGAGGTATCNTTCCCTGGGTCCCNGCCGCGGGGCGTATATATACCTTCCTTTGACATTGCAACGTGACATCACCTGTGTGTACCTGGGAGTGCCGATAGACTGAAAGCGAAAACTATGCTCGTCAATGAGGAAGGCTCAGAAACGAGCTTCCTTCATTGAAAGAAACTTTGACCTGCTGTGACTGTGTTCGGACGCCGGTAAAGGACAGATTGTGAGAGCGTCGCCTTGCAATGTACCCTGTAGTGCCATCCTCGTCTCATCATCTGTACGCGTGACGCTGCTGAGGAGCATGGCGGACCGTAAGGCGGCTTCTCGGAAGCTCAACCTATTCAAGGCGGGGTTCTGAGGTAATACGTCAAATTGAACAGTGACCTTCCATTTGTTTCAGTAGACTGTACGATCGGTACGAGGCATCCGTGTTACAGAGCGTAAGGAGGCGTACTCACATTACAAATTACTGGACATGAAGCCGCTGGATAACCGCCAAAATATCTTACGCTGCTCCAAGGCGTTCAAGAGACCTGTGGGTATCCGACGGATGATCAATTTTGAGGCGAGCGAATGCTGTGTTGTGTACTTGCAGTACACATGAACTCCGTGCACTCATGCGAATCCGGACTTGGTACGCGAAACTTACAATGAGGCTCCCATCGCTTCAGCACCAGTTCATCAGGCTTGAAGTGAGGTTACGGTCACTTGATTGCCATGCTTTGCTCAGAATAACTTGGGCGCAGGCGGTAAAGGTACAAACGAGACGCGCGTCGACTTATGCTTCTGACCCAACACTGATAGATGGGCCGCAGCAGGAGCACCAATGTGTTTGGCGTTCGTTGCTGTCACTAGTCCATCACCGAACCACCATTGACGTTTACACATTGGCCTTGCAGAATCCTCATGAGGTAAACGACAGGGGCGAGCACGCACCACTCACCTGTGATGTAATGCGCTTCCGGCTTTGCCAGGTAAGAGACAACGCTTGCGATAACTTCAGGCTGCGCCGGTTTGAGATCGGGGGTTACGCCTCCGAGTCCACGCTACAGCGTCAAGTCAGTGGATACATCATGAGGAACCTGCTATCGCTGCTTTACCAGATGCGCGGTCATCCCATGTCCTCCGTTGATCTCATCGTCCTGATGGCATGCTAAGATTGT
Organism: Trametes cubensis; assembly: GCA_029747595.1. NCBI lineage: Eukaryota > Fungi > Basidiomycota > Agaricomycetes > Polyporales > Polyporaceae > Trametes > Trametes cubensis. Next base: position 26,541 of record JAPEVG010000326.1, on the reverse strand, counting down.
GAGTTAGTAAATCTGTCCAATTATTCTGGGCCGTATCTTTGTGCGACTCACTCATTGGGGTGATAATAAGGCCCGGCGAGTAACCGTTCACCGTGATGTTGTGGGGGCGCAACTCTATGGCTGGGAACCACCATCCATCAGACGCCATCAAACCAGATGGGTTCCAACTTGGCCGTACATACATGCACTTTGGACCAACCCACGGATGGCGAACTTGGATGCGGAATATACGGCCATATTGCGAGCACCTGCTCACATTTTTAACTATGACTTGTCTAGAGAAATCGTAGTGTTGTAAGTCATACCTCTCTTCCCAGCCGCGGATGACGCCGCTTGCAGAGAACCAGGTTCAGTAGCGCACATGACGGCGGGCCGAGTGATCATCTCACCTATAATGCGACCGCCCCGACCTTGGGCAATCATGTGGCGGGCGGCATGCTTGATAGCTAGCAGGACGCTGCGTGCATTGACCGTCATGAGCGTGTCCCAAGTTTCGACCGTAACGTCGACAATCGGCATGTCTCGAAAGATGCCAGCGTTGGCAATCATCTGTGTCGAAGTATTAATCAACTTGACGATTATCAGATTTATAATGCACAAGGTGCAGGCTTACCACGTCTAGGCCCCCTAGCTGCTCTGCCGTACTCTTGATCATCGCTTCCACTTCGTCCTCCATCGATACGTCTGCGTACAACGCCAAAGACCGTCTTCCTTTTGCCCTGATATTGTTCGCGACTGCTTCTACCTGATCGTGCTTCTGCGGCAGGTCGACGACGGCGACGTCTAGACCATCCTCAGCAAGTCGCAGAGCGATTGCTTCACCTATGCCTTGCGCTGCGCCCGTTACTAGGGCAATGCGCGCTTGAGGAGCAGTGGTATCCATCGTGTTCTCTTGTAGGGTTATAGCACTCCTGATCCCACATCTTTCAAGCCACTCTTATATGTCCCGCCAGCCACTTTACGCAGCTAGCTGACCACATGCCCGGCCACGACCACGGAATGGTGGCGCACAGGTCTGCTGCGTATTACGTCCGTGGCACACATGGGCGCGAACTAGCGTTAGAAGAGCGTTAGAAGCCATTAGATGCGCAATGGAGAGATTGAAATTTGATACCTTCGTAAGCTTACTCCTAGTTAAGACATCGAGTGTCACACGTAGAGATACCACTGTGCACTGGTATCAGTGCGCAAACTCCGATAACGGAGGAGACATGATTCGCCCAGTAAGGGTCCGCAAGCAGTTCTCTCTGAGCAGCACGACTTCAATGTATAGAAGTGAAGTCCGCCATGAAGTGGATTGCCCTAAACGGGCCTAGTCCATCCCTAGTCCCCCATTAATGTTGATGCATTGACCTACGTTCCGTTGGCATCTGGATCAAGACTCGTGAAGGGACAGCACTACACCACTCACCAGTCACAAATCGAGCTTCTGGTTTGACAAGATACGCGACCAATCCGGCAACCTCCTCTGGTGTACCGGCCTTTATGTTGTTCGGCAAACCAGCATACTATAACATCGGGTAAGTCTTGTCGTGAACCGTCGCCGCTTACTCTATGGATCGTAGTTACTTTCATGGCTGTCGACCCAGGGCCTCCATTGATTTCGTCATCGGGGTGAAGAGCTGTACCAGACAGACGTGTTACGGCCACAACACAAGGAAGATGACGAAGATACCGACTGAGGGGAGTTAGGACGAGGCCCGGCGCATAAGAGTTGACTGTGATGTTGTACTGACGGAGTTCGAGAGCTGTGGGTCAAGTATCGTTGAAGATATGCCGCTCTCAAGGAAGTCAGCGGGCACCATGCTCACCAGCGCTCTGAACTAGACCGCGTGTCGCGAACTTGGAAGCGCTGTACGCGGATGCGTTCACGATGCCTAGTGCAGAGGCTCAGTCTCAAATGCTACGATTACTGTATAACCACTTACCTTGCTTAGCAGCCCAAGACGCAGCGACTGCACCGTACCGATGTTAACTACAACCCCGTAGGTTCATCTGCTAAGGGCCGACGTACCGAGGATACGGCCCCCACGTCCTTGCTCGACCATCTGTCGCCCGGCGTGCTTCAAGGCCAGCATGACACCGCGGGCATTCACGGCCATCATAGAGTCATACTCCTCAACCGTGAGGTCCAAGATCGGCGTTGGACGGTAGATCCCCGCATTCGCAACCATCTGCATCGACAAGTATGAGCAACATGCAAGGCGAACTCAGTTGGGATCTACAAGTGGATGCGAACAGAGGGATACCACGCACTACATCAAGACCACCAAACTCTTGCACCGTCTTCTCAACCAGAGAGACGACGTCGGCCTCGAGTGAGACATCGCCGAAGACACCGAGGGCGCGTCTGCCTTTGGCTTCAATGGCTCGCACGACCGCTTCGACCTGACCACGTTTCCCGGGGAGATCGGCGATGACGATGTCAAAGCCGTCGTCTGCAAGCCGCAAGGCGATAGCTTCACCGATCCCTTGCGCTGCGCCAGTGACAACTGCAACGCGGCTCACTGGGTGAACTTGTGTGTCAGACATCAGTGAGAGGAGAAGGATGGGGCGACCGAGCCTCATCTCTCATTCGCCTGAAATATATCAGACAGCCGGACTGTCTCCGAACTAATGCCCCTCAAGGATAGCAGATGAGAACGTTGTGCCAGATCTCGTACCATATGCGATATTCACGGGAGTCGTTCGTGAAATGCGAAACATCCATACAAGCCGGAAGGGAAGTTTGCCGATTGACGCTTGCATTGAACACGTACCGGTTATCGGAATAAGTGCCGTGCCATAGTCAATTCTACCACGGGGAGGCCCGCCATTAGAACAGCTCCGATTAGACGAGGATTTGCAATATGTTCAACTCACCGGGATCTCTCACGGCACGTATATCTAGTGCGGTGGGCAGCAGCGTCGACCCCTGCTCGCACCCCATCCCTCAATTACTGCCGCTCTAGAAAGCCATGGTAACATTAAAACGGATCATGCAGGCACCATTGCCAATCAAAGGGATCTAGTAAGATAGGGAATATATAGATAGTGTCCGCGCATTGCAAGTGATGTGTGTCCGAGGGAAGGGCATGATGGGCGTGGAGACGCGATGAGAGTAGCTTCAGGATATCTCGATATCTTGTTCCTCTTGCGCACCAGAGGGCTGTCCGCTAGAGGACTTCTTCCATGTGACGAAATCGTCCAACATGGTGGGCCATGCCTGGTAAAGGACGTGAGCACATACGAGAATCATATTGAGCGAAAGTGATGAAACCATACCCCATCGGGGTCGTAGTTTGACAAGTCCGGCTGCACTGTGCGGCAGAATTCCAGCGCCTAAAAGGGTACGGTAGCATAACCTAGTCAGCGCATGTCCCTCTGCACCATAGAGGGAACAAAGGCAACAGTCCCTTGTGAACTAGTGATGCGGCTTGCAATCCCATACAAATTACGCAGACACATGCCGGAAATGACAGAGAACATACCATATTCCACAGATCTTTGTTCACACCTTTGTAAGTCCCTTTGTCCTATGATAGTGGTCAGCCAAGATACAATGTAGGAACACGCGATACATACCGCAATAAACTTGAGAATGTCATCCATGATTGGGTATTTCGGTGCAACCAAGACAGACCAGAATGCGCTCGCGGTCTATGGGCAGGCCTCATGAATGCAGCCCAGAACGCGAACATAATCTCAGGAACTCACGTCCATGTCAATATTCCTTCCGGTTCTGATAGTTGTCAAGCGGTAAGCTGCGGCACTGAAATACAGGGTCACGAGCCACTCACGGAGGCTTCGCCAGATTGAAACAGAAGGCATATAGTTCTAGGAAGGCCTTCTCCTTGTTCGCAGCGTACTGGTAATACTTCTGTCGGTTGTATGGCTCAGAGCATCCAGCAGACTGAGCGCTTCTCTTCTTCACGGAAGATTCCGCCCCGGACGGCGGCTGTATGGGCGGCTTATCCAGAAGCAACAGATCCTCCAGGTCCCTGATTGCGAGAGACAGCGCCTGCAGAGTCGAGACCCTGAGAACGTGTCCAAGACGCATGTCAAGCTTGCTGCATGCCGGTGTACTGAAGGGCGAGAGGGAAGGTCCATGACATACCGTAATTCACTGGTTCCCTTCATCCATTCCTCCTCTGTGAACTTTGCCATCTCCGACCCATGGAGCTGCCAAGCCAGTACCAGAGGAAGCGCACCCTCTAGTGATATCTCCATGTCGGTACATAGTTTCTCGAAGCCCTCCGGCCCTATCTCTCCAGGGAGTTCGGGATCCTCGTAGGCCTTGAATAAGTGTTTCGCACGAGCCTCGCTGTAGGTTTCCGGTTGAACTGAGCTAGACTTGGAGGTATTTCCTGCAGTTCCATTGCTGTGGGAGTCATGATGGGTGTTCCGCAAGCAGCAGAGGAAGGATAATATGCTCATTAAGAGTTGGGCGAGAAGAGAGACCAGGACGCGCGCACCTTCGGGACGGGCCCACCTGAGAGGCTGAGTCAGCAGTAGAGCGGCCCAATATGGTGCATGGCATACCTGATTTGGACTTACGCTGGGAACAAGGTTAGGGTTCTCATTAAATTACACTGAACGTTGACCAGGTGCAACGGGACACACCCCATCAAGAAATCCATGACCGGTTGTCTTGTCGAGCGCGAGTCCGTGTCCGTGTTGGCAGCTTTGGTAGAATTGCGCTTGGGCTTCTTGGTGGAAGGCTTGCGAGAATGCTCAGAATTTGTGGCTGTCTACGAGCGGAAGAAGTACACACCTCCGCGATGCTCCCAACACCGACTGTACTATCTCCCCCTCGCTGCATTGCATGTGGCTCACTTGAAGTCGATTTGAGGCGTGTAGACGCGCGAGTGGCTCTCGTAACCCCTTCGGAAGCTCCATCCTCTGCGCGTTTTCTCTGATGCACAGTGAGGGGATAGTTCGGGACCTAACGAGGAACTCACCTTGGGGGCCATTTTACGACACGGAAGAAAAGACGTGCAGCGAGTATATGGTTGTCAGACAATGAGGTGAAGCGTTGAAGGCCTGCAATGGGAACGAGGAGTACTTGAGTGTGCACAACGTTGTGACCAGTGGCACAGAGAGGGCGGCAGTTGCCGACGACCCGAAACTGACGGGCGCCTGAGTCAATTAGTCGTTCAAGGCTCCGACTCCGAACGACTGTCTTGACAGTGTCTTGACCGCCATGTCCTCTGAGGTCTTCAACCCAAATCCGATCATCTTTGCACCTACAAAGTCAAAGAAGACGGCGCATGCGTACGCAAAGCCCAACTCGTTATGGCTAGACGACGGAGAACGTACCGAAGACGAGGACTTCGATCAGTCAGACGAACCTGAGGACATAGACCAGGAGGAGATATTCGGTGCGCATGTTAACTCTAGCTATGGACGTACGCTGACACGCACCTCCCAGAATTGATCCGATCTATCTCTGACCCTGAACACAGGAGCATGACTCTTGAACAACTTGCGGTCGTCTCCGCGCCGCAGATCACATTCGACCCGAAACATCCAGATAGACTCACGGTCGAGTTCACGCCGACGGTACCTCACTGCGGGATGAGCACATTCATCGGTATGTCCACTTCATCATTCCTCTGAATTTCAAGCTAATCATACCGCAATATTGTACAGGCTTATCCATCCGCGTACGTCTCCTACGGAGCCTCCCGCAACGCTTCAAAGTAGATATACGCGTCAAGCCCGGTTCACATCAAAGCGAGCATGCTTGTATGTCTCAGACGCCTGGAAATAAACTGGCTACCGATGTATTGATGTGCATACGTCTCAGTGAACAAGCAGCTCAACGACAAAGAGCGTGTCGCAGCAGCTCTCGAGAACCCCGCTCTTCTTGAAGTGCTCGAACAATGCCTCTCCAGCGCAGGCGATCATCCGCATGAACATTGAGAAGACGACGGCCCTACGACGGCCCTGGATATCCGTGTGTAGCCCGTAGATCATGGATGTATACTTACACACTGTAATTCTAGCGATTTGACTGTCATGCAGATTCTCATGACCCACATGGGTAACCCTACAAGCGACCAAAAGTACTGTTGTCGGAGATACGGATCCCAACCTGTGGATGTGGAGAAAACTGCACATACCTTGAAAGGGGGTTCACTGCTCTATACCTCCGCAACAGAGATCCAAACTCGTCTCCTAACGGCATCCATGAATATACTCGAAGTGTAGGCGACCGGATGCGAGTAGAGCGAGACTGTTCCCCGTACTGCCTCTTCCCGACGTGTCCCTACCAACCGCCCTGCAGAGACCCTATCCTATCCGCACAGCATCCCGAGCAACGACCTCACTTCCTAGTCTTGGGTGATCTCCGCTCAGGAGTGATGCTGATTTCTTTGCTTCGCCAGCGAGCAACCTAGTGCCGCCGCTATAAACCCGTCTCACACCGATGCCGTCGTCTCTTATAGTAGAACTAACTGAGACCGACTCGACTGAGAGGCGTTAAAACGCGTAATCACTGTCGGCATGATGGCGGGCGGCTCGGGCCTAACACTGGCAAGGACAAAATCAAATCGACCATGTCAAATCCCTTCGATGTTACAGCTGTTGCCGGAATCAATGCGCGGGCGCTTTTTCGACGCGCACGACGCAAAATGCACAATTGACGCGAAGTCAAGCTTGCGAGTCTGTAGTGCTACTTCGTCTCGGTCTCAGCTGTTTCTGTGTGCTTGTAGCTGCAACGGTCAACCGTAGAATCAGCCAGGACCTCAAGGGAAGGGCAGTTGTCCTTTCTGCGATTGGGTACGATGCACCCACTGTTGCCGACATGCTTGGAGTCCCTGGCGACAGTGTCAAGGGATGGGTACGCAATGTCGCGACCTACGGCGCAGTTCAGCGGAAAATACCACTATATGGTTACAAGTAGATCCTCAGTACTCGTATTATCGAAGAAATCCATGGTCTGCTCCGCTCTTCTTCTGCGCTATTGCCCGACGAGATCGCGAGCTGGATTGCTATCACCTACGGTCAGCCAGTCTCTATCAGCACGTTGCAGCATTCCCTCAAGACTCTCGGATATTGCGTCAAGAAGCTGCGTAAGGCGGCGGCGCAACGCGACCAGCTCACCCGAGAGCAGCGGAAGGCTGAGATCCTGTCACATTTCACCGCTGACCAGCTCGTTTTCGCGGACGAGTCAAGCAAGGTCGACCGAACATCCGAGCGGCGGTATGGGCGAGCAGTAGCGGGCAAGCATGCATGTGAGTTACAATCGTTCTAGCGAGGGATCCGGTACAGCATCCTTCTGGCGTTGTGCATCAATGGGTCGCTCACCGTCCGGGTTGTACGGGGTTCGGTGGATGGCTCAGCGTTACATGCTGGGCTAGTACTGAGCTGGCAAGTCTTCAACGATATCCACATCGGTTCGGTAGACCCTCATTCTTGATGTCCGGAAATGATAACTTCTTGACTTCCTACGGTGGCGCTGGACCCGCGGGTAGCTGCTTACAGTGAATCACTCTCTGCTGCTGTGAGCCCGGGATCTCCATCGGCATTGTCTGGCGCGTTGCGCTGAGAGCGAAGGACTGTCATGGCCGAGAACTGAGACCTGAGATATGGGATGGTGAAGTCGAGGGCAGAGGATACCGTCCAGACGGCAGGTTCTGACGAACGCGCTCGAATTGGCTGGGTACAGGGCCGTTTGGGGCGGACACTACTTCTCTGGCTCATAACGAGACTCAACCTCTGGTAGTATTTATTATCTCGAGCTTCACTGGCACTCAAAAACACTGTAGTATACATGAGCACTTCAATGGAGGCAGAGTCCGACCACTCTGTGCGTTTTGTGCGTTTTGCGTCGCGCGCGTCGAAAAAGCGCCCGCGCATTGATTCCGGCAACAGCTGTACCGTTGTCAAGAACCAACAACCCAAATGCTGTATGGTCACCTAATAGATGGCTCACCATGAAGGTGATCAGCCGGGTACTCCCTCAGGAGGTGGCGAAGCGCACCGACATCAACGGGCAACTCACTATACCTGCATCCACACAGGCGACGCCTCGGAGGCTCAGACCCTGAGAGACGCCGGCTCTGTGCAACACGACCTCGCGGAACAAGGGGCCTCATTGTAGAGCGTGAGCCAATTTCCTTGCATGTGCATTTACATGAATGGCCGCAGGCTGTCTGCAGGCACCCATGCGTCGCAGCTGCCAGTTTGTGTATGGATGTGGCATTGCCAGTCCAGGACACTTCTGCACCAGCTGGTAACGTAGCACAAGGTCATGGGGCGCTAGGCGTTGTGGGCGCATGCCGGTTCGGAGCTCAGGGAGATGGTGAGGCCGTCATTGCCTGCTCGTTCGGGAGCTGCATTGTCAGCCTGCCAGGTGTGGGACTTTGCTTTTGTTCCTAGCGAGGCGTCAGGCGTTGTACACGAATGGAAGCGTCAAGGATCAAATGCCGCAGGTAGTAAGGGTGGCTGATTGTGCGGCTCAAGTTCTAGCGCACCATTGTTCCATTGCAAACTTCTGGCGCCGATAGGGAACGCGAACGCGCGCTTCGGAGACAAAATTCGGAGTGGCACCAACCGGGCGTGTCTCTGAATCGGTCTCTGACCTTCGCCGCGGTAGCTTATGGGATGCATTCGGAAGACATGGAGGGGATTGAGAGTAACTCAGAACCAACCGCATTACCGAAACTCAACGCTGATCCGGTCTACAGATCAATCTCACCCTGAGTCGTCGGCGCACAGTGGAACATGTCGCGCCCAACGAAGGCGACGAGAAACAAGACGGAGATGAGTTCAGACGATCAGCGGGCGGGGAGTGATGTGCAGGCTGGGCACATGGCGGGCACGACGAGGAGGAAGCCGTTGTCCCGTACAGCCTTTTGTTTTCCAAACACGGTCAGCACGGGTGTTGAGTCTCACGCGCACGGTCCGCACAGGCGAGTACAACAGCTCCCTTATTTGGCACAATGCGGCACACACATCGTCCTCATTCTTAAATCCCCGTTCCCCCATGGCCGCCCTCCCACCAAATCGCCCCCCCCTTACCCTTCCATCGCCGGTCAGATCATACTTTCACGATTTCTTGAATCATAGATGCCTTCATCAATCTGCTCGCATGTGAGTGAGCTACCGCGGTGGCTGCAGCCCCTAGTCGGATTTGATGGACATGTGACTGATATATCACCGTATCTGCGCAGGGATCGATGTATCCAACGAGCACAGAAAGTTTGCTCGAGCAGCCAACAGGCTCACATCGAGTCAAATACCAGGGCGCTGGCGAGCGAGCGTCCCACGATTTTACGCTCGAGACCGACGACCGTCCCATCGACGTCTCTCTCGTCCTGCCGCACTATCGCGCCCACAATCAGCCGTACGATCATAGACTATCGATGTTCGTCGGCACAGAGTCGGGTAGCTCGGTCAAAGTCAAGGTGGTACGTGCGCACGCCTCGGTAGTCTGGCTACCAACGCAGGACTGAACGGCTGTGTAACAGTGCCGCAAGTTCACACCCACGCGGACGACGAACTTCAAGCTCGAGGTGCACTCCGCATCCGGTGCAGACGTCACGATCTGGCTCCCATCCGACTTCAAGGGCCACATCCACCGCTCCTCCGCGTGCAAGAAGGTCGTCTTCTCCGCAGGCTTCACGAACCGCATTCTGCGGAACGTCTGCCTCACCCAGTCCCGGCGCCCGTCGGTCGTCTCCATGTCCGACCACGGCGCGCACCGCTTTTCCGAGATCTACGTCTCCGACGGCCACCCGCCGCACCCATCGGAGAAGGGCGCGTTCGCGCTGAGCTTCCCGCCGGTGGAGGTGCAGGAGGACGAGGTCGTCGTCGAGACGGCCGGCACTGTCACGTTCCGCATGTGGGACATCCACCGCGGTGAGCCGGAAGGGCGCTGCCGCGAGGTGTGCAAACGCGCCTTCGGCTTCGGCTGGTGCTCAAAGCGCAGCAACGAGGTTGCCATCGACTGGGACTTCCTCCTGGAGGACTAGGGCCGCTTTCGCCCGCAGTGCCTCTTCGCCGCATCGTTATCTCTTCTCAAGTTCCATTACGCAGCCGCCGTGGTCCCTGCATTCTTCATCTTCCTTCTCGCCCGCATGCCACACTTCGATCTTCCGGCGTGGTTTGGTCCCCATCATATACCTTCGTCTCTCCGGCATCCACAGACACACTGTATCATCAGCGCATCTCTCCGCATCTCTATACATCCCCATGTAGCATCAGTTCTCTCCCACATCTGTATATCGCAGCCACACGATTATATGTTCTTTCGTTCGCTCTGGACGCCGCATTTCTTACTCTTAATTCTATCCTTATAATGTATCGCCAGGCATGCTGGCGGTACCTCTTATTGCGCATCACCTTCGTTATGTGACGTCCATTGTTATGCGTCCTCATGTTTATGGTATGCCGTTTTTGATGTGTATGGTGTTAGTAACACGAACAATGCTTTGCTATTGGTCTATGAGACGGTTGTATGCGCAACTTCGAAGTGACAAGCCGGCAGGCGTCGTCTGCCAACGGCGGAATGCATGCAGAGCTTATTAGTCCAGCCTTGTGCGCACAGTCAACGGTCAACGAAGTCCGGATAGAACACACATCTACTATATGCCGGGAGAGTATACAGAGGGGTATTGTAGAGTACGCATATGCAACACAGAAGCACCAAAACCGTCCGTCCACGAACACCCCGGTCCACGCGGATGACAAGACGCACGTCCTTACACGCTCGCCACAATCCTGTGCGCAAGAAACAAATACCGGTGAGCGGGCGCGCATGGATAGATGAGGTGGAGATACGTACTCCTCGGCCTTGTTGAGCGCCTGGATCATCGAGACGACCTCCTTGCGGCGACTGACGACGTACTCGGACTCCTTCAGGAGCTCGTCGAGCACGTCGGGCTTGTACAGCTCCTGTAGCAGCTCCCGCTGGAGGTTCTCCTTCGAGTGGTTCACGAGCGTGAGTGTGATCGCCTTGGGCACCATATCGATCATCTCGCGCTTGACGATGTTGAAGTACGAGTGGATGAGCAACTCTGCGGCGTAGTTGGTGAGCGCTCAATGCCACGCGAATGCAGACGAGCAGACGGATACGTACTGATCACCTCAGTCTCCATCAACTCGCGGTCGTTCAAAGCAGCTTGCGGTTTGATGACCGGAGGGGGCTGCAGGAATGCATTGGTGGCATGTTACGTGGTTGGTAGACAGAACACTAACCGCCTCCATAACCGCAACACCCTTCTTCTTCGGCTGGTTCTTATTGAAGAATGAGCCGAAGAAGCTCGGTTCCTCCTTGACATCGACCTCGAGGTCGCGGTTGTTGTTCAGTTGAGCGGGGGTGACCTTGCCCTTCGTTTCATGCTGCTGCGGCTTATTTGCGTTCAATCGTTCCTGAACTATGGCCATAGCCTTGTGGCCGTTCAAGAAATCGGGGTGGGTCGTGTTGACGTAGCAAGCCTGCATCCTGGAAATACATATGTCAAAAAGGTGCGGGTTCATACATTGACATCGACACATACGCAACGAGGTCGGACACGAGCTTGGTCGTAGGGTTCATCGCGTTCTTGAAGAAGTTGACCACGACAGCATTGAAGCGATCACGCAAAGCAGGGAAACGCCTGAATGCTTGCTGGAGAGGATGTCAGACACCGATCATAGTGATGTGTAGGGAGTACCTGCACTCACGATCTTCTGCAACAGCTGGCTAAGTATACGGATCAGCTCGTCGTAGACAAGCTGACAGCACTTTAGGGATGGGTCCTCCAATCGCCGGATTTGCTGCTTCACAATGATCTCAAACGCTTGGGTGCCAACGAAAAGTGACGGTGTTGAACCCTGTACATAAGAGTTCAGTCATAAATGAAGCGTCGTGGAAGTCAGTCACTTACTGAAGAGTTGTAGAGGATAGTCCGGATGTCACCATCCTTGACCTGGTCGAATGGGTCGATCGTTTTGATCCCCTGGTTGAACAATTCGTGGAAGACGAAGCTGATACGTGCACCGCCAGAAAGCTCGTTCAAGGACAGATCATTCGTGTTACCATCGATGGTTGTGCGGAACTCCGAGCAGAATTCGGTAATCACTGACAGCACAACATTAGCAGAGCTACCATCTCCCAGAGCGCCGCCAAGGGACTGCAGCTCGGTGTTGTATTTCGCCAGCTGCGTTGAGATACGCTGCTTGATGTCTGGGAGGGTAGCGCGGATATGTGCCATGAGGATCTTAAGGAGACGTCAAAAGTATGCAAGTGGTCAACAAATTTACTACGTACGACGTTGAGCTTGCGTGCAAGGAACGGTGTCCCACAGTACTGCGCCTTGTTGGAATACGACGGGTGCGTCTCGAAGAACTTCCGCTCGTACTCCAAGGCAGCAGCGATCGGCTTGCCGGTTTCGATATCGCGTTGGCCGCGGTTGACCACGGGAACATATCCCAACCGTAAAGGAATGACACGTCCAGCGAGAATGTCTACAACATCGGTGCCTTGGTCCCTATTGCAGGTTTAGTAACGCCACACGAAAGATTGTCAAACGACATACATCAAGTCAACCTTGGTTAGCACACCGATGGTCCGCTGTCCCTCGGGATCAACCTCTCTGGCCAATTTCAACCCATCAGAGTTAGCCAAGTCCGTGTTGGCAGCAGTGACCGCAAGGATGATACAAGACGGCCTCGAGATGTACTTGAGGAGCATATCCCTGATTTGCTTCTCGATGTCGCGCGGCTGGTCACCCACAGGAACCTTGGTCAAGCCGGGAAGATCGACCAGGGTCAAGGTGAGGACGTTGGGGGAGTAGATACGGAGGTTGATGGGAAGGGGGGNAAATACCAGCGTTCTTGCCGGTCTTGGCCTCAGTGTCACGGACGATCTCATCCCGGATTTTGTTGAAGTCATAGAATTTCTGGCCAGGAAGATGCAAGAACTCGCCCCATTCGTCCGGGTTGGCTGCGGAATCACCTCCGGACTTCAAGTCCTCGCTGCTAGCTAGCGGAGCTATCAGCCACTATGTCTATCTAGCAGCTGTTCAACCTACCACTACCGTTCTGTTGAGGCGTGGGCTTGCGATTGATGAGTTGCAGGACCTGAGAGACGCGAGGTCAACTATGAACAATCACCAAACAAAGACGGACATACCAAGGGTCGGCGGGTCACAATACCCGTCCCTCGAGGCAAGAAATCGCGACCGACGATGTTCTTGGTTTGTATCTCCTTAGCACAATCGTAGTCACGAAGATGGCTGGAGCCGTACCTCGAGTACACTACTCTTGCCACTACTTTGGCTGCCGAGCACGCAAATCTGGGGGAGGTCTATTTGTGACGCGGAGGTGCCGACAGCAGTGAAGACATCCTGGAGTTTGTTGACGACGTTGACAATTTCCGTTCCGAGTCCTGATGTGGCCATGCTGGATGGTCGTGAGAGGGGATGATGGAGGAAGAAAGAGAGAGCAGTTGGAGGCCAAGTCGGCGTGGCTTGACGGTGACACTGCCGCGCGTCGCGTCTAAGGGCGTCTAAGAGGCGCAGCTTTCGCTCTTCCACTGCTCTCCAAACTTCCATCGGCAACCACAACACGCCGATACCAACCACCTTCCCCCACTCTCGTGCTCAGTAATCTGCTACGTCGGTATCGAACTATTTGCTATGAGATGATTTAAGCCACGTGTCGTGCCTCTTGGGAGCTACTAGTTGAGGGTCTTGATGCGCAGTGATGCACACAACGCGCGCAATAGTCTTGGGAAAATCTCCTTCGTCTTTCTTTGTGGTCCTCACGATTCTTGAACACGCCTGCTCTTGTGGATACCGTACGGTACTGCACCCGAACCTCGAGCAGTGTTAGGCCTGGAATGTTGTGAGTACTACGATCCTTGGAATACTGAACTTGAGGTGTCACTAAGTGTACAGAATGACCCCAGAGCCCTGCAGTCGACTCAGGCTCCCGAAGGAAATTATTCTGAATTACTCTACTTTGTGCGGGCATGTTACCTATCCAGGCCCGATTCGAGCCTGGTTCGGCATCGATCCGTCTGGCTACGTGTATGAGAAAATGACCCTTGCGGCGCCTTACCCCACACAGCCAGTGGCAGCCACGCATGGCTTCCGCGGACAGGTCTGCGAGCAGTCGTACGATATCCTTGACGACTATTTTGTCAAGGAGCGGTATATCCGACATCCCGATTTCCATGCTTGTACACCTAGCACAATGGAAGTGCTAGTGTCTGCCGCAGCAACTTCCCGTGCACTCTACCCGTGGGAAGCTTACTTCTAGGTTGTGCCAGATATAAGGCAAGTCTAGGATGCCCAACCTTTTGAGTACGTGCGACCCATCTAAATCCCCACCATGTCTATCGCGTCGAGCTCCTCGACTCTCAGCCCCATTGAACGCGTTTTATCGCAGTCGTTAGAACTAGCGGACTATAGGGACGTCCATCTGTATGCCTTCACCAGGAGAACTGTCTTCCCAGACGGAACGACTTGGATTGACTTGCCACAGCCGATTGCAGCGACGAGTTCGCTGCTGAAGCGGGTTGAATACTTCAGGAAACGTATGTTCGGTCAGGAATCCCTGTTTGGCGCGTTCACTGACCAACTCAACAGTGCTTACCTCGGAGTTCGCTGAGAGCAAACACGCGCTGGAACCCGATATTCGTCAATACGCGGACAGAGATGAATACGAGTATGACTCGGATAGCGACCTCGATGAGGCGGGTTTCGACGATCTCGAGGATGACAACGACAGTGAATCGTTCACCGACTCCCGTAGCTCCACCCCCTCATTCTCCACCGCCATCGATCCAAGAGGGAAAAACAGAGACGAAACCATCTACATCTCGACGCCAGACATCCCGATCCACCGTATACTCCTGCCAAGCGTTGCGTACCGAACGTATGTGTATTTCGTCTGATAAAGCTGTAGTATTTGTTTCATGCTGACGTAGATGTGCTGTCTAGGCTGCGCTCATGCATCTACTACGTATATACAGAAAGAATTGATTTCCTTCCTCTCCGTTCCGAGGATCCTTCGAAGAGGCGACGGGCCAGCGCCCGAGATGGTGTCTTACCCGCATGTTCTCCAAAGTCCATGTTTCGATTAGCGGACATAGTGCGTCTTCCGCCTGCGGTGTTTTGACGCGCTTGAAGTGGCTGAGAGAGAACATCTGCAGTACGGTATGAAGGCACTGCAAAACATCGCGCACGAAACCATTATCGACTCCCTGACTCCCGAGAACATAGTCGAGGAAGCGTTCTCGCGCTTCTTCACGAGGTACGTCCACCCGCTTGCCAGGCCACATCCAAGTTCAGAGCTTCTGATCGCATTTGAAGGTACGACAAACTGCGGGAGCACGCGATCTCATACCTTATGCAGCACTACTTCGATCCTCGAGTCGAGGCATGTCTACAAGAGATGATCCCTAAGATCGTGCGAGGGGAGTTCCCGCATTGCGCCGCGGTGCTCAGTACCGTATTCGGAATCCGGATGGCCTTGACACAGCCAGAACATCTTCCACCTCCGGTCATTTCTCCTCGGGTATCGTGGGGTGGCAGAACTGCCTGGACAGGGAGGAGCGATGGCGATAATACGAAGGGTTCCGAAGACCGTTGGGAGCTGCAATGAGATCTGAGGTGTGCGTTGTTGTTCATATTGGGTCGTCATTATCTCTGTGCCTAGCGTATTTTGTTGGTTTCTCGCATCGACGTCTCACATCATAGATATACACCTCGAAGGCCGAGGAAGACGTTGAAGGCTATATTATGGACCCTAGTCATTCAGTACTAATGAGGGTCACTAGTATCTATAGCGAAGTTCGCCCATCATATTCTCACAAGGGTACGTACATTCTTCGTCTATACTTGGGCTTGCGTGTTAACCCACGCCATGAACTCCCTTTGTATCTGTAGCACACTTGACGTAAAGCCATTCCGATGCTACCGCAGCACACAGAGCGGATACACTGTCACGAGCGCTGCTGCCTCGTTGCAAGCTGCTTCTGACGCACCGGCATCGTGCGGTGTCTAGACATATATAACGAGCAAGGTGACTTGGAGACTCCCATTCGCACGAGCATCATCTCCACCGAAATGTCTACTCAGGACGCTCCTGCAGCTCCATTGACCCCGCTCGAGCGAGCTCTGAAAGTGTCTATAGTCGATCAAGAATTCCGGGACGTCCAACTCTACGCATTTGCACGACGAACAACATATTCCGATGGCACCATACGGATAGGCCGTCCTCTCTCTCTCCGCGCAGTAGGCTCTATTCTGACGGAAACCGAACATTTCTCGACGCGTACGTGTAACATAAGCTGCCTATCACACTCATCATCGACGTTGACTTATATTCGCAGTGTTATCCTCGGGCTTCGCTGAGAGCAATTCCGCAGACGGCGTGGTGATTCGTCGATACGCCTCCGAGGACGAGTACGACTACGAGTCCGACAGCGACCTCGACGATACCGAGGAGGCCGAAGACCCATTGAAACGTCCATCCACATCCTCAGGCTCCCCGTCGAGTCTAATTGCATCCGTTGTGAGCACGAAAGGCAAGTCGAAGGACAGCGAAGCTGGGTCCACAGTAGCGACCTCGGAGACGTATTCGACTCGGGAGTTTGGCAAGGGTCAATCCATCATCCAAATTCCTAGCGTGGCATATCGAACGTGAGCATCTGCACGCGCACCTATCTGTCTCTGACGCATGCAACGCTCCAATGTGACTCACCTATGGACTTGGTGTTCTAGCTTGAACGCATGCATATTCTACCTATACACCGGGAAAGTCAATTTCTTGCCATTGCGGTCCCAGGGCATGTCAGCGCGGCAATTTGCGCTCTTCACCTCCAGCGATTCGGGAGCACCGCCGTGCTCGCCAAAGTCGATGTTTCGCCTGGCAGAATCTGTGAGTAGCAATGGCACGATGTGTTCATCCTTGCCCTGGTCCACTAACAGGTATGGTCGTAGTATGGTATGACAAGCCTGCAAGATGTCGCGTATAAGGCTATTATCGAGCGGTTGACGCCGGAAAACATCATCACGGAGGCTTTCTCGCGCTACTTTTCCAGGTGGGCGCTGCTTCATCCTTACCTCAACTGTCCATAATGTACTGACCTATTCGCACAGATACGATCAACTTCGCGAGCACGCCGTTTCCTATATAATGCAGCATTATCACGAGCAAGCAGTGCAGACTTCGTTGTCGTGTGTTCTCGATGACGTTCTCTTGGGTCAAATGCCTCATGCCGGCTCGTTGCTTCGCTCTCTGCTTGGGATTCGTGTGATTGCAGCTCTGTCGCTACCATCGGCTCCGGACTCAAGTCGGCCTTTCGCTCCTCCCGCCACTGAGCTCGCTCCTCCCATGACCAGGGTCGCTGCCCCTCCCGTTGCAACTCTCACACCACCTGCCCCTCCCGTTGCAGCTCTCACACCACCTGCCCCGCCACCTATCCAGCCACCGCCAGCAGCCCCAGTTGCGAACTCCGAGTCGGATTGTATGTGGGAGAGCATTATTACTAGTTCGCTGAAGAAAAAGAAAGGCAAGAAACCCACATAGCGAGCTGTAACGGGCGCAAACGAGACGAAGGCGAGAGCGTGGATGGGAGGCGACGAAGGTGACCAGAGCACGCGAGAAGAGAGCTGGGAAGCAACAGGGTGCAGTTACTGACGTTGATTGCGCAAGGGTACAAGCGAGGACGGGCGCACAGTATATACAAGACGGATAAAACCTAGAGAATGTATCAGTAGCTAGAACATGCAAGCCAAGCGTTCAAAGTCTGGAACTGGTGACGGATTGGGGAGAGAACGTGAGTACAAGCAAGCGCGCGGTCAGATCGCTATCTACCCAAGGCCGGTACAAGAACCTAAAAGTGAGACAAAGTCCCGAGAACGCCGCTCGTTCTGTGAGGTCGTTCTGTAAAAATAAAATAGAGATCTAATAGATCTGCGATGTGCCCTTGAGCATCCCGTGTCACAACGGTAAGACGGTCAACAGCCAATGCTCAATATGTAACAGGCTTGTGGCAGAAGTCGAACCGTAAAATCAGCAATGTTGCTAAATCAGTCATACTACAGCCCCGTCGAGTTTTAATGTATTTCATGCGCCTTCTTCCACACCCTCCCAGGCAACCCAAACAGCCCCCCCGCGCCGACACACCTCCTCCATCGCGTCCAGACGCAAGTCCACGCCCATCGCCCCATTAACGCCCACCGCTACGCCCCGCGGGCGGCCGGGGTCGAACGACACCCTGATCTCGACGAGCCCCGAGATCTGCGGTCGCTCGGGCGTGGTCATCACGATCACTGGCCGGCGCTGGGACGTCGTGCCCCCGAGGGAGAACGCGTCCATATCCGCGCCGCCGAAGAGTGCGTCGGAGTGCGGCTGCGACTGCAGGCTTACGTTTACGGGGATCTTGCGAGGCTGGACTGTGCCTGGATAGGGTGTGCGTGTGAGCGTAAGCGTCAGGTAGGGGGAAGCCCGCGAGAAGGGGGTGTATCCCACCTTTGAGGACGGCTTGCAGATCGTCGTCGGTGACAGTCGTGTCATCGGGCTCCTCGCTGGAGGGATCTTGGTTGAGCCCTTCCGGCACCCACTGGCAGCTGCGAAGGGTCTCGTTGAGCCAGCATTGCTCTCGGACGATCTGGGCATGACCGGACGTCAATGAGGGTACTCGTCATTGAACTTCCTACGATTGCATACTTCCAAGATACCCCAGACTTCTTTCAACGTGCGCACTGGGACGGCCTCGAGCACGAAGCCCGGCTCGTTCGGCGTAGTCAGGCGCAACTGGAGCGGGGGGTGTGCGGAGGTCGGAGATGTCTAAAAGAGCAGAATGAGCGTTTGTGGGGGGTGCTTGTGTCTTAGCACGTCGACTCACATATATTGCCGTGTATCGCTCAGGAGACACGAATGCCTGAGGATTCAGCTATGGTACGAAAGCGTCAATGAAGGTTTCTACGGGCCTGGGCACGAGACGAACCAGTAAGTCCACCCAGCTCCCCGTGCCGTAGGACACCTGCCCGCTTTCGATATGGTCCAGGCCGCTGAAAGGGTTCACCACGACCTCGATGTCGTGCATCCGCGACTTACTCATGACGACTCCCGGGTGCTTACCGCCATCGGTAAAGTCGAGGATCCAGGTGAACTGTTGCCCTTGTGGGCCCTGCGCTTCTCGTGCTGCAGGGAAGACGTGCTCCATCTCCGCTGCGTTCGGTACGGCTGACGAGGACAGCCGTGTGTCAAGCGCCGACATAGACATAGAGTCTGCATGATAGGCTGGAGGCGCCGTTGGCGATAGGACCAGTGTAGCGAGGGTCGCGCCTGGAGGTCGCGGATGGGAAGTCAGAGCGGTGCGGAGATGATTGAACGAGATATCGAGCTTGGGCAGATGGCTCGTTGTAGATTTGGAGGGCGAAGATGTTCGGAGGAGCGTCAGGTAGGCAAGTGGGGACAAATATGTCAAGAAGGATATAGAGGGCGTCGTCAAATAGGGGAGTGGGAGGGCATGCGACCGCACAAGGAATATGTCGAGAGGAACAGCACTCCCATACTCCTGCCTGGTACCGGTCAGTGTGTGCAACTGACATGCAAAGTCATAATGCATTTGCGCACCTTCCGATGGCGTCTGCCTCGCTGCCGGCGAGCTTTTCGACTTCGAGGGACATCCGGTCGATGAAGTTGAACCATCGAAGACCTCCATCGCCTTCGCTCAGCGCCAGGTGGTCCAGTTTCATCAGATATGCAAAGTGGTCCGAGAGCAAACGACCCAGCCTTGCTGCTTCCACCGTGTCTCGTTCCGCGTCGTCCTTCTGCACTTCGTTCAGGAATGCACGAATGGCATCCGCCAAGAAACCATCCAGCGAGATGGAATTCCCGGTGGACGATGTCGCCGTACTATTTGGGATAGCGTACGCAGTCTTGCAGGTGGCGACATCGATGACAGGCTTCTCTGGGTGTGTGCGGTTGATTGAGAAATCGATATCGACGACGAGGACTTTACCGCCGAGAACGACAGTCGAATGGCCGTCTCGTTCAGGATCATTGAAAGCTTCCATGCCTGCAGAGGTGCCCCAGTCAAGGAGTCGTTTCATGAACCATTCAGGCAGCTGTGTTCGCTCAAGAGGTATGTCCTCCCCGAACGTGATTCCCACACGTTTGCGTAGCGATTGTACAACATGGCGTACGTTCTGATCTGCCTAGTCGCGAGGGGGTGTTACTAGCTATCGAATTGTCCAGCGCAAGGTTAAACTCAATTACCTGCTGCACGGCGTACGAGATATTGGTTTGTTGCCTGTAGAGAGACAGTAACTTCGGATTTGACAGAGGCAAGGACAAATGAGCGCCTAACGAGAGAGCCGCCTGGTTCGCAGTATCGAGAAGCTTGCGCAGGGAAGCTATGTTATCATCCGGTGTCAGAGCGAACGGATGTAGCGAGTCGGATGTGAAGGCGTCCTGTGCTGCAAATTGTTGGATTGCACTCAAGACGGTTGCGGAAGGCAAGGCGGCCTTTGCCTCTGGTGGCTGGGAAGACATCCGTGAGATTCCGTGTGACGAGGCCCGTCTAGGAGGAATATTGTAAGCGATAGCTACCCTGACCATCATTTATAGGCTACGCACCAACCTAGCTATAGCACTATAGGCGAGTGAGCTGTACATGTAAGCGATCACCCTGGTCCCACTCGGTGAGACGCTTACAGTTTACTCGGCGGACCTTCTGACCTGATCCCTGGGGCGTGAACAGGAGTCGGTGTGCAGGTAGAACACTACTACTCATACGCCGGTATAGCTCTCGCAGCCTGATGTCTGCAGAGAAAGAGCGTGCGATGAGTAGGTTCAGCTTGAAGTTAGGTCTTACGCACTTGTGGCACACTTTGAGTGTGGAGATAAGATAAAAGTAGCCGATCTAGACGGACGCTTGCCTACGCTTGCCGCCTCCCAGCGGCGCTTAGAGCCACTCCTCGACTTGCTCGCTATGGCATACTTATGCGACTGCAGTGCGCGTACGCCGCCTTCGCCTAACAGGACCCAACCCGTCGCAATCGGCTCGGGCCCGTGTACCCATCCTGCGCATCTATGGTCATCGGAGTCCGACGGCTCTGCTTGACATTGTCGCATGTGGATCGCACCTCATGACTCCATCATGCGCTCAACAGGAAATTCTACCGAACTGTTCTCTCCATGGGGCTTTCACATCATCCTCTGCGTTATTTAGTCGCGATGGCATTCAGCCGTTCTGTGTCCTCTTGGGGTCCGCAACCTGCATGCAGACAACACATATGCAGTACCGAGTCGCTGTAATGAAGCCGATGAAACGAATACGCCAAACATTCCTAGCGCTACAGTCGGCCGTCCGTCCAGAACCCGCACGGTCGCTCCTATGCCGGCAGCCTCGCTACTCAAATGAACGACCCGACATCGACGGCGGACCCGTGCCGACTGTTTCACCCCCTGCTTGAGATCGTCGTCACGAGCTGATGCTGGAGCGTGCATCCCGGTCTGCGGAGTCCTTCTCTCGTCGTTCTACTGTGCCTTGACGCCCCGGCAAGCATATATAAGCCATTCTGCCCGACCCTCGATCCTCGGGGCTCTGATCTGCGACCCTTTGCCTCGAGTCCTCTACCCTCAACCATGCTCGCCTTTGGTCTCGTCACTCTGGCACTGTCTGTGGGCGGGGTCTCTTCGGCCGCGACAGGTTTTGTCTCCCCTCCTGCGGAGCTCTTCTCTCCTTTGGTTGGACAGAAGGTCCTGAAGACCGCGCAGTCGCTCACAAACCCGCCTCAGTACCCTCAGTACACCGACCGCGATGAGGGCAACTGGATCTGGTTCGTTCCTGATCAGTGGACCGCTGGGTTCTTCCCCGCTACCCTGTACGCGATGCACGAGCGGACAAAGCTCTGCGGCACGCAGACTGTGAGCGGCTCCCACTGGTTAGAACTCGGCCGCGCATGGAGCACGGGGGAAATACCATCCGAGACTCACACGGGCGTCGGGCATGACGTTGGCTTCCTCAGCTATCCGTTCATGGACGAGCTCAAAGTGTATGCGTGCTATTTTTGCTTCTGTCGCGTGTGGGAAGACGAAGTTCACGTCCGCTTCAGGAATCCCAAGAACGAGACCGCGATCCAAGCAGTCAATGCGTTCGCGAATCACTTAGCTGGGAGGTTCAGCCCTATCGTGGGTTGCACTCGTAGCTGGGACTCGGCAGATCCAACGGATTTCCAGGTGGGGCAAACGTTCCGAATATTGGAAGGAATAGCTTCGTTGACACAGCTCCCCAGGTTATCATTGACAACATGATGAACCTCGAGGTAATGCCGAGTGCATTCTATCGATTTCGAGTACTGTATTCATCCGTCCCCTCGTAGGTCTTGTTCGCGTCGGAAGCATTGACGGGAAACCACACTCTGCGCGACATCGCTATCTCTCATGCAGACAAGACAATGGTGAACCACATTCGCGCAGATGGTTCGTCGTCCTTCACAACATCTGTGAACGCATTAGCTTAGCGCAAGCGATTTTCGCTACAGGCGGTTCATTCCATGTCGTTGACTACAACTCGACCACTGGGGCCGTCATCCGCCAACGGACGTCGCAAGGATACGCTGATAACAGGCATGTATGCATCAGGCTACGATCTACGAACTCGAGCTGACGGGTCAACCCATCGTCCAGTACTTGGAGCCGTGGCGAGGCTTGGGGCATTTACGGCTTCGCAAACAGTGAGAACACCTTTCACGTACTGTTGCGGACCTGAGACTAAATGCCTTTTAGTGTACAAGCATACGCGCAAGGTCGATTACCTTCAAACCGCTCGTAAGATGGCGAAGTACTGGATTACGAACACTCCCTCGGACGGCATCATCCCATGGTAGGTCGCCTACACATCATGACAGGTCCACGCACTAACATATGGCGCTGTTGTAGGGACTTCAACGCCCCTTTGGTGCCACCCCGTCCCGCGGATTCTTCCGCCGCCATGATCGCCGCCAACGGACTGCTCTTGCTAGCCGACCAAGAACTCTCCATCCTGAACGTCACGGGTGCGGCCTACTATACCGCTGAGGTTATCAAGGTGCGCGTTATGTCTTTGTCAGGCCCTGCAATATTCTCCTAACGAGGCGCCTGCCGCGGTCGACTCAGATGCTGGACGCGAACACGAAGCTTGCATGGCGCCCGGCCTGGCAGAGTCTCCTCGCGAACGGTACAGTGAACAACCCGCAACACAATAACTTGACGGGCATCGTCTACGGTTCGTAGTCCCCCCNTTTCGCCCCTTTGGTTTTGACGAGTAACGTGCTGATGAATTCCTCGTGTGCCCAGGCGATTACTTCTTTATCACAGCTGGAAACGAGCTCGTTTCTCGGGGGCTCGCAAGGTGTTAGCGCCTTCCTGCAATCCCGCTCATAAACGACCTTCGTAGACGACTGCTGATGTATTTACGAGAGCTCGACTTCCTTGATTCTATCACATCCCTAAATTTCGATGCCATATGGCACCGAGCCTCCTAGACCGAGGGTTATGTCGATACGCCCACTGCAGCGCGGGGTATGCTCGGCGCCTATCTAAAAAGTCCAGTGTGGCTGCACAGATCTGAGATAAGAGCAAGTCTGATCATGCACACTCACTTTGCCTCCGAGGATTCTGCTCTCGCCCGAGTCAACGTCCTCCACACCTCTTCCTTGTACCACCATGTCGTCTGAGCCGTCATCAAGGGTACCTCCCCACCCCGAGCAGCAGCTAGAAAAGAAAGAAGATGCCCCCNGCCGTCAAGCCCGCAGAGACGGACGCACACGGCCAGATCGTGACGCCGTGGGACGTCCAGGGCTCCGTCTCGGAGGACGGAAAGCAGCTCGCGATCGACTACGACAAGCTCATCGACCAGTTCGGCACTAGGCGCATCGACCCTGCGCTCCTCGAGCGGTTCGAGCGACTGACGGGCCACCGCCCGCACGTCTTCCTCCGCCGCGGCATGTTCTTCTCCCATCGCGACCTCGACAAGATCCTCGACCGCTATGAGCAGGGAAAGCCGTTCTTCTTGTACACGGGGCGAGGGCCGAGCAGCGATAGCATGCACCTTGGGCACATGGTGCCGTTCGTGTTCACCAAGTGAGTCATGCTGCAAACACGGAGGGCCCGCGCTCGTTTCATGCGACTGACTCCGAGTGGCTGCGGAGGTGGCTGCAGGACGTCTTCGACGTACCGCTGGTAGTGCAGCTGACGGACGACGAGAAATTCTTGTTCAAGCACGAGTTGAAGCCGGAGCAGACGTACGAGTTCGCGAAGCGGAACGCGCGGGACATCATCGCTGTCGGCTTCAAGCTCGAGAAGACGTTCATCTTCTCCGACTACGACTTTGTCGGCGGCCCCTTCTACCGCAACGTCTCCAAAATCTCCCGCCAGATCACCATCAACCAGGCTAAGGCGACGTTCGGGTTCAACGACTCGTGAGTCTCCCCTCCCTCCGTCCCGTCTACGTCCCTCTGCCTGCTAATTCCTCACGCATAGAGATAACATCGGAAAGATCCACTTCGCCTCCATCCAAGCCGCGCCCTCCTTCTCCAACTCCTTCCCGCAGATCTTCGGCGCCGTCTCCAACATCCCGTGCCTCATTCCATGCGCGATCGACCAGGACCCGTACTTCCGGCTGACGCGGGACGTCGCGGTGAAGCTCAAGTACCCCAAGCCCGCGCTGCTGCACGCCAAGTTCTTCCCCGCGCTGCAGGGCCCGCAGACGAAGATGAGCGCGTCGGACGTAAACTCGAGCATCTACATGACCGACACGCCCGCGCAGATCAAGAACAAGATCAACAAGCACGGATTTTCGGGCGGACAGGAGACCGTCGAGGAGCACCGCCGGCTCGGCGGGAACCCGGACGTCGACGTCGCGTACCAGTACCTCGGCTTCTTCCTCGATGACGACGAGGAGTGGAAGAAGATGGGCGAGGTGAGCTTCTTCGATTCACCCCCGCGCGACGTGAGCTGAGACTAGCTGTGGTGTAGGAATACCGCGCGGGGCGACTGCTCACGGGTGAGCTCAAGGCGAAGTGCATCAAGGTCCTCCAGGACTTCGTGAAGGACTTCCAAGACGTACGTAGCCTCCCCTCTCCTCTCCCTCCGCCTCTCTGACCACCACGCTCTAGCGACGAGCCAAGATCACCGAGGACGAAGTGAAGGCGTTCATGGATGGCAGCCGCAAAATCGAGCCTACGTTCGGCAAGAGTAAGGCAGCACAAGCTCCCGCTACCACTGAGAGCGGCGAGGCAGCGAAGCCGGCTGCCTGAACCGTACCGATTTACCATGGGGTGACGATATATGAGAAGATTAAAGACATGTTGTAGACATAGAAATCTATAGCTTTTTATGGTATTACCGAGCGCGCTTCGGCATCAGCTATGTAGCAGATTCTGTGGACCAGGGTGGACTTGAACTTGTGAATGCAAACATTTCACAAACCAAGACGGTGATATTCCAGTCGTCAACGCTGACAGACGACGAAAGAGAAATGCATTGATGTATGTGTACATGTTGCTACAGTGATGCTAATATGGGATTTGGTATGTACGTGAGTAATCGAGCTGTATCGTAAAGACATGTAAGCGAGTGTGAGAGGGTCATACACATAATGGCTGCCTGTTCAGGTGTCCTTGGTTTTCTATGATCGCGGCCGTGTCGCCCACCGTCGCCCACCCAGACCGTTGCACCCTTGGACAACGTACATAACCGACGACATACATCGATGGTAGGCGGAGACCGGACATCGCGATAGTGTCGACGAGCATGTCGACGTGGCGGGAGAGGAGAATTACGGCTTGCGGAATTCACACAACACCGTATAGATGGTGTTGAACGCGGTGTAGATCTCCTCTCGGACCTGATGGTCGACGAGGACGACGGTTAGTACATATGCACCTGCCGTATGCGTCTCCACAGCGGTGACTGCATTACCTTAGCACCCGTCAACACGATCTTCCCAGACACAAAGATGAGCAGGACGACCTTCGGCTTAATCATACGGTAGATCAAGCCTGGGAAGAGCTGCAAAGAGAGTCAGTAATGGAAATAACGATGATGCGACATGAAAGAGAACATACCTCGGGCTCATACGAGCTGAACTGTCCGTGGCTGTACGCGAGACCCTCCAACCGAATGGGGAACTTCACGTCGCACGAACCCACGATGTTCTGAATCTTGAATTCGGAGAACTTGGCGTCGAAGCCAAGCTTCTGGACAATACGGGCGTATTTCCGCGACGCCAGCCGTGAATCATCTTCTGACTTCGCGCCCGTGACGACCATCTTGCCCGAAGCGAAGATGAGAGCCGTTGTCTTCGGGTCGCGAATACGCATGATCACGGCGGCGAATCGCTAGAAGCGCAACGGAGGGAAGCCCAACCGCTACACATCAAGAAATACAACTACAAACCTTAGGGTTATATTCCGCATTACGCGCGTGCAGCGCGATAGTCTTCAAGTCCAACCGGCAGTCAAGGTTGACAGTCGCGACGATGTTCTGGAGGGTGGGGACGATGCCCTCCACAGCAGTGATGTGCTGCTGCTCGAGTGTGAGGGGAGCAGGCGTCGCGGGGATGGT